>ML415658.1:2178-75515 GCA_005239525.1 Nicotiana knightiana | reverse complement strand
TTGGATGGGATCACGCTTTGTAGCTCAGTTAGGTAGAGGTATGATCCTTGGTGTCGGATTTGTATGATATGGTTTCACGATGTGTATCAAGCTTTTAGCATGATGTGGTAATGGCAAGAGTAATGGCAGGATAGTCCTCTCATGTGAGTCTTCTCTATTTTATGAATTGAGCTCTTGGGATGTTGTTATTGAGTGCACGAGTTGCACAAGCTATGGATCTGGATGGTATTGATGCTGATCGGGCGAATGGTTGCTGGTTTCTACGTGTTTCTTTCATCATCGGTGAAGGTGTTTAAGCGAGGTTTTGTTTGATAAGAGGTTATTTACCGGTATTGGGTTGTTATGAGAAGCGATTGAGATTAGGAGTCATCGCTATGAGTGTTGAGTCATGCGGTATATTATGTGATTTCATCTTGTGTTGCGGATATGGCTTGATACAGCGTGTTCAGACTATTTCAGCTTATAGTCGTGGAAATTTGATCTTGTGAATGGACTCAGAAGTGGAAATTTAGTTCTAAGGTTTATGGGTCAGGATTGGATTTTGAAAATTTAACTGTGTTGTGCTATTAGACCTATATGGGGTAGAGTGATGTGGGATCACCTCCAAATATGTGCATGGTCGGTTACACAACAATTTTGGTGGTGTTTGGAACAACTCTAGGCATGTTCGAGGATGAACGTGTGTTTAAGTGGGAGAGAATGTAACGACCCGGCCGGTCGTTCCGTAGAAATTTCATTATTATTCTTGATTTTGCCTTGTCATAGGTTGGTTATACTGTTTAGGATGTGTTAGAGTTAGTAGGCTCGGAATCGGAATGGCTGTAGCAAAAATTTAGTCATTTAGTCTTTAAAATAAGCCTTATAGTTGGAAAAGTCAACTGATAGCTGACTTATTGGTAAACGACCCCGGAATACGGATTTTATGGCTCGGATAGCTTCGTTAGGCGATTTGAGACTTAGGAGTGTGTCCGGAATATTTTTGTGATGTCCGGTGTAGAATTAGGCTTGAATTGGCGAAAGTTAGTTTTTGAAGATTTCCGGTCGGCAATAGAAAATAGGGTATTGGGGTCGGAATGAAATTCCGACAGTTGGAACAGGTTCATAATGTCATTTTGGTTATGTGTGCAAAATTTCAGATCAATCGAAGGTGTTTTGGATAGTTTCGACATCGTTGGTGGAATTTAGAAATTTCAAAGTTCATAGGCTTGAATTCGATGTGATTTTGGTGTTTTGATGTTTCGAAGGCTCGACTAAGTTCGTATTGTATTTTGGAACGTGTTGGAATATTTATTTGAGATTCCGAGGGCCTCGGGTGGATTTCGGAAGGTTAACGGATCAATTTAGACTAGAAGAAAAGTTGTTGCATTTTTTTCACAGCAACATGAACAGTACCGCGTGAACAGTACCGCATGAACAGTACCGCGTGAATAGTAGCGCGTGAACAGCACCGCGAAAATTCTGGACAGTGTATATATAACGAGCAATCCTAGTTTTCTTCCATTTTTGAACGATATTTGATCTTTTGGAGCGATTTTGAAGAGGGAAGATGATTGTTCTTCATTGAGGTAAGGATTTTGGACCGAATAACTCGATTATATGTGATTAAGGACCAAATTAACAGTGTTTAATTGGGGAAAATCAGTAGAAAATGGTGAAATTAGGGCTTGAATTTAAGAGGCCTTTTAGGGATGATTTGAGGGGTCAAACGGACTCCGATTTCAGAGTTCTTTATATGTACGGACTCGTGAGATGATGAGGATCATTTTGGAATAAATTTTGTTGTGCTAAATTGATATTTTTCTATAGGAATTCATCCCCTTAGCATAATTTGATGTGAAAAATCTGAACTTGATAGATTTGGAGCACTCGGGAGTTGATTCGAGAGGCAAACATGTTGCAGAATGGATTTTCGGGCTAGTTTGAGGTAAGTAATATCTTTAAATCCTGTCCTGAGGGTGTGAAACCTCGGACTTTACATCCTTTCACGGATTTTGGAGCGATGCACACCTGGATGACGAGTGAGGAGCGTGCACGAACTGGAAATTTTGAAAAATGTTCGTTTTTAGGCAACTATTGAGTTGCGAAACTGCTTTTAAAGTATATATTTTATAGTATTATCATGTTTTGATATATTTGGGTTGTAAGCCATGTTTGGGGCCTAGTGCCGATATGTTTTAACCCCTTGGGGGCTATTTTGCTGATATTCCTCACTTTGAAACTATGATTTTACACTCAGTCTTTCTTGTGAAATTGTTGACGCTCCTATTTGATGATATTACTATTTCTTGAAATGAAATACTATTTTTGGGTCAAGAACCCCGTTTATTTATGGCCCAAGTGGCATGTTGAGAGTGTCTGACTGAGTGAGGCCGAGGGCTAATATTGTGAGGATGTTATGATATGAGAGAGGCTGAGTGCCTGAGAGTGATTGATGCCATGATTTGACTTGTTTATAGCGCTTGGGCTGTAGGAGCCCCTCCGGAGTCTGTACACACCCCCAGTGAGCGCAGGTACCTACTGAGTGTGAGTGCCGAGTGCCGAGTGCTGAGTGATGAGTGATTAGGAGGCATGAGTGACAGTGAGGTTACCCGAGGGGCAGATGTTGAGTGACTGTGAGGTGCTGAGTGACTGTTATTGAGTGATGGTGAGGTGCTGAGTGACTGATTACGAGTGATGATTTTGCCCGAGGGGCGGTTTAAAAATGAAATTTTGCTGAGCTTTTGATTATGATTCATTTCATCTTTCAAACCGATATTTTGGGAGTTTTACTGAGAAATATTGGAAATTATACCTGTTTCAAGGCTTTTTTTTTTACGGAAACTGGTTTTCGAACTTATGTATACTTTATTAAGACTTGATATTTTACGGTTTTGTGGATTGGTGTATTTGTTGCTGTGTGTTTCTTATACTTCAGACTGTGATTTTTTTCATTACTACTGAATTGACGTACTCATCATTACTCCTTGCACCTCTGTGTGCAGACCCAGGTACTGGTTCGGAGCAGTAGCCATCCGAGTTCGTTATCGTCAGCTTTTGGGATTTCGAGGTAGCTGTCCAGCGTCCGCAGTTTCTCCATTTCCCTTCCTTCATTAGTATTAGTATTTTATTCCGAGACATGGTTCATGACATTTGCAGTGTTAGTTTTATTCTTAGATGCTCGTGATCGGTTAACTCCAGTCCTGGGAGATTTTTTTAGACAGTAGATTATATTATTATGTTTGCTTGAAGACTTAGAGAAAATTTTTATACTCTGTCGCTCGTTATTATTGATTTTTGAGAAATTATATTAAAACAAATGTGTAGTTATGTGATGGTTGGCTAGCCTAGTTCCAGGATAGGCGCCATCACGACCTGTTAGGATTTGAAGTCGTGACAGCTCTGCACCCATGTGAAGCCAGGAACAAAATAGTCGACTAACGACAGAAATCAGTGGTGGTAGAACTAAATAATCTCTTTGATTGAGGAAATCAGGAAGAAAATGGCACTGGAAAACCAGAAATAAAAAGAATTCGCCACTTTGATAGCAAATGGCGATGGTCTATGGTTTTGTAGAGGGTGACAAAAAAACCTGTGCTTTTATTTCTTTAATGTTCAGAATACATTTGTTTTTTATTTTTTTATAATTCATTCAGAATATTGGAACCATTATTCCCGCTCAACTTATAGGATTAAGGACCGGCTTTTCATGGTTTTGACAACCAGATTAAATCCTATCGCTGACTAAACAAATAAAACCGACAATTAAGGACCAATGAAAAAACTCGTCTTTGTAAGTGTACTTTCAGGGACCAGATTCTTAGCTCGTCGTTAAATGTTGATCGCTAATAAGATATTTTCTTGTAGTGCCGCACCCGCACCGGCCCATTGTCATCCCTATATATAATATTTAACAAACCTTTCTTTGAATTCTAGTTATTCTATTTGTCCAGGGAATAATTGATGATTCGTTGGTTCTTACTCAAGGAATTAGATGTTGTTAATATGTATTCGAAAATATATTCTGGAAATAGAAATTAAGTAAACAACAGAAATAGAGAAGAAAAAGATATTAATCCGAGCCCACTAGACTTATAGTGTTTCGTGAAGGAACTTAATCTCCTACTAGTACACGAGGTTTAGAATTATTTTACCAAGAATAGAACGAATATACATACTGATATATCGGTACTTCAAACCTTAGTGTTTCATTGAACACCAATAGTGGCAACAATCATACACTTAATTTTTATTGTTGAAATTTGTCGTCTTTACTGGAAGGAAATGCACGGACTTTGTGATTCAGTCTACAATAACCCAAATTGAATCATGTTTACAGTATGTGCGAGGTAGACCTAGTACAAAATCTATATTAATCATCTCCCATTTCCACTGTGGTATATCTATATCTTGAGCTAGGCCACCAGGCTCTGATGCTCGACTTTGACTTGCTGGCAATTCAAACATTTAGCCACATAATCTGTTACTTGCTTCTTCATGCCTTCCCACAAATACAATTATATGTGAAACTTACAAGTAATTAAGATAGTAAGCTCCTGCAAATTTGGACCGAATTGAACGATGAACACCACAAATTACATTAAAAGGTATTATTTGGGTAGAACATATTCACCTAAAATAACTATTCTCAAAGTACATGATCATGGTGAAGCTTGAGCGAACTTGATAAAGCTTTATTTAAATTCGATAAAAGAGTTTATCAATGTTAATTAGAGATTATTATCCCTATTTTTTAAAATTATATTAGAAACTTACAAGTAAGATCCCGTAAAACCGGATTGAACTAAATGATGAACACCTCTAATTACCCCAAATGGTATTATTTTAATAGAACATGTTCGAGTAAAATAACTATTTTCGAAGTACTTGATCAGAACGGATTTTGAGTGATTTTTGATGAAGTTTTGTTTAAATTCGATATAAAAGTTAACCAAAATTAATTAGAGATAATCACCTTATTTATTTAAATTAATCTGAGAGTTATAATAAAGAACCCGTAAAATTAAGTTGAATCCAAGAATGAACACCTCTAAAATTTTAAATCTTAACATATATAAAGTGTTATGGACCAAAGTGTATAATATGCAACTTTGACATATATGTACATTCCTTAGAGCAGGACGTACAATCCCCATAGCGCCCCTCATTCTCTCAAAATTACACCGTACCAAAAGATACCTAAACCCTCATCTCTCAAAATTAATTTCTCTTCAAAATTTCTCTCAAAGACGAAGCCTCAACCTTAGGGGTGTCAATAGATATTTTCGACCAAACTGACCGAACCGTACCACACCAAACCAATTTTTAGGTTTCTTTTAATAAAATCATAGATTTTTATATAAATCTACAACCGCACTAATAATTAGGGTAAATTTTTTATTTTATGAAAATAAACCGAAAAGATACTGAACTGTACCGAAAAAATTTACATATGGATAATATATTTATATATTAAGTTAAAAATAATAAAGTACTAAATTTTTCCGTGGGTACTGAAATTATAAAAATGGTTACAAGCCAACAATTAATTAAGATCAAAATCCTAATTCCCAAACATATTATGCTACTCCTACTGAAACTAAATTATTTCCAGCATATTCACTAGCAAGACACAAAGTATTCCAACGATTTTGAGTAGCAAACTATATTGTATTGAATATGTTTCCTTTCGTATGATTTAGATTTATCTTTTTGAGTATTTAATCTTCTATAGACTTTATTCTTGAGTTCCAATTTGGTTAATATCTTTTGACTTGTGTGATTTATCTTTTCTTTGTCTTTGCGTGGCTTCTTTTACGTAGCGGTAGAGTAGTTGATGGATTTATACTCTGGCCATCTTTCATGTTTTCATAATTCAACACCATTTAAATAGTAAAACTGTCTAGAGAGTTTTGCTAAGTCCTATAAAAGTATGTACGTTATTGCACTCTACTTTTACTAGTGATATTTAAAAAATACCGAAAAATAACTGAACCGTACTGATACCGAAGAGAAACCGACATGATTGGGATGATTTTAAAAAGTTTAATTTTGATTATACATAATAGAATAATCAAAAAATTAATATAGTACAAATTTTATAAAATAACCGGCCGAACCGAACCATTGATACCCCTGCTCAACCTCATTCTTCATCTCCGCAGGCAGCAACTGGCGATATCATCCGGAAAAGTAAGTTTATTTTTTCTTTGTTTTCTGAAGTTTCTTTCTTCTTATTCACTTAAAACCGAAATCTCTTTCTTTTGTTTCTTTCTAGTCGGAGGTGCACTGTTGGGCTTCTTAGAATGCTAATTATTGTGGTGAATATTGATTTGGTGTTGAATACTGATTGTTGTTGTTTAGGAACAACAATTGGGATTTTGTGTATCGGGGTTGCTATGGCTGTATGGCATATGGCCTCTTCTAGTATGAAAGATATACCTGCTTGTTTAATGTGATTTTTGTATGAGTCAAAATATGACCAAACGAGAATTTGAGTGAAGAGGAACGACAAAGGGTCAATTGGGCCGAAGTCTTATTCATAAAACACTATCGCGGCAAGCACCTCGGCCACAGCCGAGGTCACGTACTCAGAACGCATGTACGACGAAGGGGATGTTATGGCATTTCAGAAAGTCAATCTGTCGTACATTCAATGACTTAGGTACTCTGGCTAATTACCGGGGGTAAAGGAAAATACCTAGTATATATACGAGAGATGAGAAAGAAGAAAAGGGGAAAATTCACAAATCACACACTTCTTCACTGACAGGAGGAGGGAATCTGAGAATCCATCTTATAAAGGAGAGAAAGTTCAAAACCTTTCTATCCATTTTTGTAGCCATTATTGTAGAATAAATAAAAAGACATCCCGTGACCATTAAGGTTGTATCTTTTCTTTCGTCTTTATTTTACATTATGGTATAAGGGTATCGAGAATGTAAGCTCATCATATACATTGGATCTTTTTCATAATCTTGATTAGTTCATGAGCTTAGCTTTACTCAACTTTTCTCAATTAGCATTCATTGATCTAGAGTTTATTATCTTTGGCTAGGATTTATCCTCTATCTTATTATTTAATTAGTTTGACAAACGATCTTAAACTTTTTGGTCAAACATTTTGGCGCCGTATGTGAGGATTTCCTAGACAAAAGTCGTAGTTCCCTCTAGATCCAAGCATAGTCTCAGCCCTATCCCCCGTTCGGTGAAGATTCACCCTTTCATCACAAACGTCGACTTGAGACACCGGTCAGTAAACCCCCGAAACTGCCAAACCGGAGTTATGCCTGGTTCATACGCGAGAACTGCGCTGCACCATAGCAGCAATTCAGGTGCACTGTGATCATGAGCCATCACAGCGGGACTATAACTATCGCATACTAAGCATGTCTGCAATCCCATTACCAGGTTAGCACTCAGCACCTTCTACACCCTATGCATACCGTCTTCTCTCCTACTATATGGGACAATGCTTGTTATGTAATTTTTTGCTAAAATACTCCTCGTTTGCACGTTTGTGGTATGACCCACATTTTTGTTATCTCTGTGCGCTCGCGACTGAGACGAACTAGGACTCAAACTCGAGATCCAAACGGGTGGAGTGGATCGTCCACCCACGAGATGCCCAAGATCAACCAATGACGAGGCTGAAAGCGAAGCCGGCATCAGGCCTAAAACCAGTACAACAAGATGAGTTGCTCTGCGGTGCGATCCCTAGTTCATCGCTAAGTGAAGGGACTTCCCAGATCTAAAGAGCACAATCGGTGAAGGAAACGTGATCAATTCTCCTCATTCATCAGCTAATCAGCCGACCAAGGTAACAAATGATTCCATTTACTCCTAACCTGCTATTTCCTTACAGCAAACAGAGAACAAGGTCGTCCTCCCAAATACACGAACGAAGGCTAACCAATGTACATGCTCTAAGTCCCCCCTATGGCAAACGGAAAATTGGGAAAACTCCCCACACCATACCATTCTAGAGACAACAGACAAACGACTCAGAAATAGCCGGCATAATTAAGGAACAATCTCCATAGCCTGGAACTGGGCGGTGAGCCCAGGAAATGTACAGTCTCCCCAATACAGGCAGAACATAAATACGAAAAGCTTGCCCATATTCCTTCCATGGAGATGCTACGCCAATTCAGTCGACTAAATACGACGAATCACATCCGAACTTCGTTCAAACTAGTCCCAGGGTGCCCAGAAGCCTAAGCAATGAGTTCATCGCCCGTCCTGTCAACGCTCTCTCCAAGCCGAGTAATGAAGGGACTAGTTAGACTGGGACTCACCCCAATGCATGCATAAATGATGCAGCAACGAATGATATTCTCCAATGAAAGACAGGCAGCATGCGACATTCTTACCACTCTACCAAACCCGCACTTCGCCAAGCGAAAGTACAATTCGACCTCGTTCGAATTACCAAGTCAAGGTTCAACCTCACTCGAACTCATTACGTGTCACAATTCGACCTCATTCGAATTTACACTTATGCGGCCCACGGCCATCGCCAAGCGAAAGTACAATTTAACCTCGTTCAAATTACCAAGTCAAGGTTTGACGTCACTCGAACTCATTACAGGTCACAATTCGACCTCGTTCAAATTTACACCCATGCGGCCCCCGAAAATCGCCAAGCCAAGTGTAATTCGACCTCTTTCGAATTACCAAGTCAAGGTTCGACCTCTCTCAAGCTCATTACGGGTCACAATTCGACCTCGTTCGAATTTACACCCATGCGGCCCCCGGCCATCGCCAAGCCAAGTGAAATTCGACCTCGTTCAAATTACCAAGTCAAGGTTCCACCTCGCAACTCATTACGGGTCACAATTCGACCTCGTTCGAATTAACACCCATGCGGGCCCCGTCCATCGCCAAGAGAAAGTACAATTCAACCTCGTTCAAATTACCAAGTCAAGGTTCGACCTCGCTCGAACTCATTATTGGTCACAATTCGACCTCGTTCGAATTTACACCCATACGGCCCTCGGCCATTGCCAAGCGAAAGTACAATTCGACCTAGTTCGAATTACCAAGTCAGGTTCGACCTCTCTCGAACTCATTACGGGTCACAATTCGACCTCGTTCGAATTTACACCCATATGGCCCCCGGCCATCGCCAAGAGAAATTAAGGTTCGACCTCGCTCGAATCAACAAAATAAATTCGACCTCGCTCGAATCAACAAAATAAAATTCGACCTCGCTCGAGTCAACAAAATAAAATTAGACCTCGTTCGAAGTAACGGGTCAAATGCGACCTAATTCGAATTAACAAGCCAAGTTCGACTTCGTTCGAATTAGCAAGCCAAGTTCGGCTTCATTCGAGTTAACAAAGTATGGTTGGACCTCGCTCGAATTAACATGATGAAGTTCGATCTCACTTGAATTCTCAGTCAAAGACTCACCATGAGAAAATTTAAAGATCTTTCTTTTAAAAAATCAAAAGATGTACATGCGCAACAGCGCCTTACAAAAGGCCAAAATGGGCCCCCACAAAAACAAATGATGACAAGTAACACCAAAAGAAAAGAACAAAAATAAAGCTTAGTACAAAAAGCTACAAGACTTCACGTAGCCTCATCTCCACCATCGTCCCCTCCAGCACTATCATCATAAGAAGAAAGCCTATCTTCAATCTCAGCATCCCCACCGGCCTCCAGTGTCGCGGGGTCATAGCCGCACGCAAGACGAGCCTCGCGCGCTTTAACACGAGTATCTTAAAAAATGGCTTCAAGAACGATTCCTGCCGCCCACAAGTCCTTATATATATATCTTTTTGAGCCTCAACATGGACCCATATCTCGTACAAATAGCAGGGGATGGCAACAGAGGCGGGTTCTTGAGGAGGGGCATGAGCCAACCACTGCGCCTTCTCGCCCTCGAGGGCCACAACTTGATCACCCAGGTTCGAGGCATCCCGCTCAAGCACGCCGATTCGCTCTTCGAACCTTACCTCCCTTGGTGTAGTCGTCTCCCTCTTAACCTCCCGCTCAAACCTGAGGACGCAACTTGTGTCTTCCAGCGCCGATGACCTCGCCAAAGCCGCCTCTCGGGATCCCTCGGCCCTCTCTAACTCGGCCACCTCCCTCTCTAACTCAGCCACCTTCTCCGTCCACTATGCACTAAGATTGGTGACTCTAGTGGCCATTTTCTCAAGCTCGGCTCACAAAAATAACACCTTCGCCTGAAGATCCTTGCATTCCGCCGCAACCCCTTTGCCCACCTCGAGCTCCTCGTCTTTGACCCTAAGCAGCCCCTCGAGCTCGCTACATCTACGGATAGACCGCACAAGATCCTCGTCTTTCTTTACTAACTCCTCCCTGAGGGATTGAGTATTACCACCCGCCCTAAGCTGTGCGTTCATCTCGCGACACCTGTTGCGATACTGGCGATACTTTGTGGCTATTTTCAGAAAGACTTCGGCCCGCGTTTCAGCCCGACGATCACTCTCGATCTCCAGCATGTAAGTCTTAAAAAAAGGAAGAATCAGTGAAAGCAAAGGGCACAAAACAAAGAAAATATCATGAGGAAACTCAACCTCAAGACCATCCCAGCCACACCGCGTGACAAACCGGCATCACTGACTTCCCGAAGAGACCTGATTTCGGCGGCGGAGCACAGAAGGTCAAATTGGGGCACCAAGTCCACCATGTCCTCCAATAGGTTAAAGTCCGATGGAATATCGAGCACACGGGAAGGACCTCCCGCGCTCACATTGACCCTGGTAAAACCTTCCTCGAACATCCTCATGTCCTCAGGATCAATATCAGAATCAGATTCAAAATCATCTACCACCGCGCCCTTCAACTTCTCATTAGCCAAAGAGGAGATGCGGTCCTGCCGAGATGTCGAAGGACCGCTCAGAAAAATCACAGTGGCCCCCAAACTCTGTCCTCCCTCCATGGCGGCCTATTCCGTGCCCGAAATAGGCGTCACCTCCACACCTTGGTTGGCATCACCGCCGAATTCAGACACCGCCAAAATGGGATCATGCCTCGAGGCTGTTTCAATCAAATTCGCCCCCTCCGACATTATACTCCGCCTCTTTGACGGTACCTCTTCACCATCATCATGAGAAGGTTCACCCACCGAATGAACTGGGGGAACTGAAGTATCTGACCGGGGAGAAGTCTCGAAATGACTGGGTCCGGATGCGTACGCGATCCTCGGAGTAGCCATGTTCTGGGAGCCTTCACCCGTAGCCTCCACTGGAATGGGCTTGGCGGAGGAAGTCGGCTGACGAAAAACAAGGACGGGAGCCCTCGCCCTTCTCGCTCCTCTCCGACCTAACAAGGAGAAAAATTTGACTAAATAAAGATATAAAGTAAATAAATATACAGAGCGAAGAACGGAGCAACTGAGGCCGAGACAAGTTGACTCACCGGCGAAAGGTTTGCGCCCAAACCTCTCGCAGAAGGGTGCCCATTCGCGAATCCCCATCGTATGGGGCAGAATTGAGATCACCCACCCGCGAATATCAGCAACTTGCGGAGGTAGTTTCTCGGCAGAAAAAAAAAAATACCCGACGAAATCACTAGATGAAAACAACCAACAACCTTTAAAAAAAAAAGGTAAAAAGGAAGAAAGGCCTACGGGCGAAATTCCATGTCTCAAGAAACCCAGCGGGGTTCGATACCACGTACTCCGTTCAGACATAGAAGAAGTTCTCTTAGAAGGGGCGGTTGGTCTTGTCATCCATCTTCACCATTAGGCCCTTGGTTCCTCAGTGATGAAGATGTAGCATCATGCCCCTATGAAAACTGGGGACGAAGAGGTGAAGCAGATTTTTAAGAGAAACCCCTCGATTGGCCAACTCCGCGTACTTGATGAGCATTAGGAAGAGTTTGTATATGTAAGGAGAGAGCTGAGCCGGGCACACCTCATAGAAGCGGCAGAAGTCTACCACTAAAGAAGGGAGGGAAAGTGTGTATTCGATGACGAATGGGTACGCATAGAACACGCAGTATCCCAGGCGGTGTATGTGCACAATCAGCACCCGCCGGAACGAGTTCAATATGCTCAGGGATTCTCCATTTGACTTTAAAATCCTCAAGTGGCGCGACATCCATTTTAGAAATAACAGGTTCAAACTCATCCTTAGCAGGGCTATTGAAATCAGTCTTTGCTTCCCTGGGCGGGGGACCACTTCATCCACCGTCGGTAATCTTTCATCCTACTCCTCCATAACCACTCCCTCTTCGAGTGGGGGTATATCATTTTTCGGTATAGGGGCACCAACAACTCTATCAGGGTTGAAAGACACACTAGCCATCTCTTTTACTGGTTGCGCAGATCGGAAAGGAGAAGGAAAAAAGGGTGGCAGCCACAAGACTTTCTAACATGAAGGGAAATGTGAGAAACGAGAGAAGAAGAAGAGAAGCTTTGAGATTTTCTTTTGAATATCAGGAAGCGCAACATTCGAATGTGAAATTTACCCTATTTATAGGGATATAAATGCTCAGGGTAGGAAAACCAAATGCCGCCATTTTTTGAAAATAACAGAAGGGGCACGGGAAATGATGCAACACATAGAGAACGTGCGCTATAATGACGCATGAGGGGTTTAATGACATTCTGAACTGATGTAACGGTCTGATGGAGCTCTCGAAATGTCACGTCTCTACCTCGCCATGAGTTACTCGCCCATCCCCAAAGTGCTCAGATTTCTCACAACTTTCGAATCGACAGAATCCGCCCACCGAGTTTGCTAAAAGATGATCCCAATAGGCGGAGAGACTAACTGTATGGGTCAAAATCTGACCAAACGAGAATCTGCGTGAAGAGGAACAGAAAAGGGTCAATTGAGCCGAAGTCGTATTCATAAAAAACTATAGTGGCAAGCACATCGGCCACACCCGAGGTCGCGTACTCAGAACGCTTGTACGGCAAAGGGGACGTTATGGTATTTCAGAAAGTCAACCTGTCGTACAATTCAATGACTTAGGTACTCTGGATAATGATCAGGGGTAAAGGAAAATACCTAGTATCTATACGAGAGATGAGAAATAAGAAAGGGGGAAATTCAAAAATCACACACTTCTTCAATGACAGGAGGAGGGAATCATAGAATCCATCTTGTAAAGGAGAGAAAGTTCAAACCTTGTTATCCATTTTTGTAGCCAATATTGTGGAATAAATAAAAAGACATCCCGTGGTCATTAAGGATTAATCTTTTCTTTCATCTTTATTTTTCATTATGGTATAAGGGTGTAGAGAATGTAAGCTCATCATATATATTGGATCTTTTTCATAATATTTATTAGTTCATGAGCTTAGCTTTACTCAAATTTTCTCAATTGGCATTCATTGATCTAGAGTTTATGATCTTTGTCTAGGATTTATCCTCTATCTTATTATTTAATTAGTTTGACAAAAGACCTTAAACTTTTTGGTCAAACACTTTGTTTTATCACTTTGTGTGTAATGTGGGAGGAGTCCTCAAAAGAATTAAAATAAGATCAAATAATGTATATTAATTAACAATGATTAATAGAGTGTGTGAGTTAAGCAATAAAAATTAAAGCATGGTCGTAAATTCTCTTACATAGGTGCTCGTAGGTTTTTATCGCCTGGCGGGGAAATAAACGTGATTTTAATGGGGAAGTAGAAAGAAGACCTGCTCCAAAAATTCTCTCTGGAGATGATATTTTAAACCAGTTGGATAGCTTGAAAGACATTAAATTTGGTAAGACCCAAACGAGAAAAAGATACAAAAAAAGTAAAGGCATTCATAATTGGAGAAGAAAAACATCTTTTTCAAACTTCCTTATTGGAAAAATAATCTAATACGCCACAATTTAAAACTCATGCATATTGAAAAAATGTGTGTGACAATATTATTGGGACGTTATTAGATATGGAAGGAAAAACGAAAGATAATTTGAATGCTCGTCGTGATTTGAAGGAAATGGGTGTAAAAAAAGATTTTCATCCAAATCAAAGAGATGGAAAGTGGTATTATCCAGCAACATGCTATAGTTTATCACCAGAAGAGAAGTCTAAAGTATGCATGTTCTTATAAACTATTAAGGTTCTAGATAGATATTCTTCCAAGTTATCACGGTGTATAAAGTTAGAGGATCGTAAAATTTATGGACTGAAGAGTCATGGCTCTCATATTCTTTTGGAACAACTGCTTCCTTTTGCAATCGGCGAAATCCTGCCAAACAATGTCTATGAAGCTATTACTGAGCTAAGTATTATGTTCAAAAAATGTACGAGTTGATGTGTTGGATCAACTTGCAACTCAAATTCCAATTACGTTGAGAAAAATAGAAAAAATATTTTTGCCGACATTTTTTGATATAACGGTGCAGTTGGTCATTCATCTTCCAAGAGAGGATAAGCTTGCTGGACCTGTACAATATATATATGGATGTACCTAATAGAGCGATATGTTTGTATTTTATAATTTCGATTTAATTTTATGTGGCTTGTTAATTTTTCATGCGAAGCGTTTAACTGAATGTTATATTATGTAGATTCTTGCGCAAACTGAAATGTTATATTCGCAATAGAAGTGGACCTGAAGGTTCTATTGCAAGGGGTATATTGTTGAAGAAAGTCTAATATTTTGTTCAAGATATTTACATGAAAGTGAGAAAGAGTATAATTGAGTGGGAAAAAATGATGAAGATGTCACGACCCAAAATCCAACACAGCTCGTGATGGTTCCCAACACCGGAGTCAGGCAAGCCAACATTTGTTTACTAGTGAGATTATCCTTATTTGACATACCAATCCCACATATTCCCAAAATTTCAAGCTTAGATCATTTAAATAAAAAAACGAAAACATTAACCCACTTAGGTAAATACAGCCACAATGATCATATACATATATATATACAGTCCCAAAATATAGAGTCTACTATGTGTGTGCCAGGAGCTAGTGTCACAAGTCAACAGGCGAACTAGTAGAATATACAAAAGGTGATACAAACTGTACTACTGTATGAAAGAAATAGACAGGAATAAACAAAAGATAACTCCGCAGTAATGCTGAGAATTTCCAAGGGAGGCAGCTCACCGTGGAGTCAGGTCTAGAAAAAATACGTCAAGCTCCGGTCGGATAACCAAATGCACCAACCTCAGAACCTGTACAATTAAGTACAGAAGTGCAGCATGAGTACATAAATATATATGTACCCAGTGAGTATCCCGCCTAACCCCGAAGAAATAGTGACGAGAGGTCGACGTGATACTTACAAGGGTCAGACAATGTGGAATAAATATAGGCTATCCAGTAGTAGCAGTAATGAACAGTAATAAGGAAATGAGCATCAAATAACAATCACAAGTACCCTCACGCCATCCTTTTTCCACGACATACAAGCTGTTTAACCTTCTTTCTTTTCATGAAATCAACACATACAATTACAGGACTTCTCACAAATTACCAAAGCATATAACAGGCTATGAGCATACGGTCATTACGACGTGAAAAGTAAATGTGCACTGCCGAGGGTCGAACGGCCCGAACCATAAATGCATCTATCTGCCCCGCTCGCGAATTGCACATGCGACACGATTAACATAATATCAAGACCACCCACGCTCGCGAATCATACCTGTGACTCGGGTTAATATAATATTAGGGGTACCCGGCTCGCGAATCATCCATGCGACTCGGATTCCCGTATAAATTAATGATTAGTAGGAGATTTCCAGATAATTTAGCAGGAACATACTAACAATGTGAGAATTTTTAGAAATATCACATTCAAGCATAACCCCGTAGGCCTTCACATGTGAGATACGAGAATATTAGACTATTTAATCCATGTGCAAGATCCCAGATACAACACATAAAGCATGCTTGTGAGTCTTAAACTACCCGACAAGGCATAATAGTAGCTGCGCACGGACTCTCGTCACTTCGTGCGTATGAAGCCCCCGCAATTAAGGAAAAAACCACCATTTATAATCACCTACGGGACATTTCTCCCTTACAAGGTTAGAAAGGAAACTCACCTTGCGTCGAATTTACTCCCCGGACCAAGAGCGCGCCTGAAACTCCGAACTCTACACTCGAGGACTCGACACTAACCAAAAGTTATACAAATTCATTAATTTATGCTCAAAGTATGGAAATTATCCTACTCATTTAGTAAATTCACCATTCTTGAAGAAATTCTAAAATCCGACCCCGGCCCGCATGCCCGGATTCCAATAATTCTCAAAGGAAACACTCACCCATAGCCCTAGGATCATTAATACATGATTTCTACTTGATTTCATAGCAAATTCACGGGTAAATTCTCAAATTATCGAATGCCCTAGGTTACTATCCCATTCTTGATTTTTCACTAATTTAGGTAGTTAATTAAGCTATTAATCCATGCATGAAGCTAATATTAGAGTAAGATTTACTTACCTTCAATAACTAGGTCGTCTGCGCCTCTAAAATGGTGGAAATCGCCCCAAGCAAGAAGAAGATGATGAGAAAAATGATCTAAAACCCGTGTATAAAAACACACTGTCTGAACAGTGTTTCCGCACCTGCGGCTCGAGGACCGCACCTGCGGTCTCGCACCTGCGAGCAAGGGCTCGCACCTGCGGAAATGGACTAGGAGGCCTGGGCCCGCACCTGCGGAGTGGAGACCGCACCTGCGGCTCCGCTCCTGCAGAATTTTATCCGCACCTGCGAGAATCGGCCTGACCACTGGGGGTCGCACTTGCGAGGCTGGGACCGCAGGAGCGGTCCCGCACCTGCAACTAGGAAACCGCACCCGCGGTCACACCAGAACAGCTGCACTAGCAGCTAATGCAGCTTGTTTTTGGCCTCGTGTGGTGTTCCGGAGGCACCTAGGCCCACCCGAGCCCTCGTCCAAATATACCAACGAGTCCCAAATCACAATACGGACTCGCTCGAGCCTTGAGAACATACTAAACAACGCTAAAACTCAAAATCACAACTCAAAACCCCTAGAACCAAACTTAGGAACTTTAAGTTTTCTTGACTTCGCTAACAACGCGCCGAAATGACCTATACTACTCGGAATGACACCAAATTTTGCAGGCAAGTCATAAATGACATAAAGGAACTATTCCCGATCTCGGAATTCCATTCGGACCTCGATATCACAAACACACGTCCCAAACCATAATAGGAACTTAAGGAACTCTCAATTCAATATTGGGAGCCGAAACACTCCCGGGTCATCAGAAACCCATTCTGAACATACGCCTAGGTCTGAAATCATGATACGAAGCTACCGAAATTGTGGAAACTCGATTCCAAGGTCGTTTACTAAAAATGCTGACCGAAGTCAAACTTGGCCTTAAAGGCCAACCTTTAGGAACCAAATATTCCTATAGCACTCTAAACACTTCCGAATCCCGGACCACCAGCCCCCGCAAGTCATAAATCATATAAGCTGCTATGGGAAGTTTAATTTAGGGGAACGGGGTCCGATAACCCAAAACGACTTGTCGGGTCGTTAAATTCTCCACCTCTTAAACAAATGTTCGTCCTCAAACGGGTCTAAGAATCGTACCTGGAGTGCTGAATAAATGTGGGTATCTGCTCCGCATGTCCTCCTCGGACTCCCAGGTCGCCTCCTCAACTAATTGGCCCTTCCACTGGACCCTTACGGCAGAAACTCTCTTGGACCTCAACTTTCGGTCCTGTCTATCAATAATAGACACTGGCTCCTCCTCATAGCCCAATCTCTCATCCAACTGAATAGTGTTGAAATCAACCACGTGAGAGAAGTCGGCATGGTACCTCCGGAGCATGGATACATGAAAAACTGGATGAAATCCTGATAAACTGGGAGGTAAGTCCAGCTCATAAGCAACCTCCCCAACTCGCCTCAATACCTCGAAGGGACCTATAAACCTCGGGCTTAGTTTGCCCTTCTTCCCAAACCTTATAATACCCTTCATAGGCGAGACTTTCAACAGAACCCTATCTCCCTCCGTAAATGATACTTCACACGCCCTCTGATCCACGTAACTCTTATGTTTGGACTGTGCTGTACGGATCCTCTCCTGAATTAACTTTACTTTCTCCAAAGCATCCCTCACCAGGCCGGTGCCATATAACTTAACCTCGCCAGGCTCAAACCACCCGATAGGAGAACGACATCCCCGACCATATAAAGCCTCAAATGGCGCCATCTCAATGCTGGACTGATAACTATTATTGTAAGCAAACTCGGCAAAAGGCAAGAACTGGTCCCACTGACCTCCGAAGTCAATCACAGCCCTGATCATGTCCTCCAATATCTGAACTGTACGCTCCGACTGACCATCAGTCTGAGGGTGAAATGTTGTGCTGAGGTCTATCTGGGTACCCATCTCACTATGTAATGATCTCCAGAAGTGCGAGGTGAACTGATGGCCTCGATCTGATATAATGGACACCGGCACACCATGCAATCGGATTATCTCCCGAACGTAGATCTGGGCCAACCTCTCAGAAGTATAAGTGGTAGCTACTAGAATGAAATGTGCCGATTTGGTCAATCTATCCACAATGACCCAAACCGCGTCAACCTTCCGCAAGGTCCGAGGCAACCCAACCACGAAGTCCATAGTGATGCGCTCTCATTTCCACTCTGGAATGGGCATCTGCTGAAGTAGGCCTCCTGGCCTCTGGTGCTCATACTTAACCTACTGGCAATTAAGACAACTAGTCACATATTCCACAATGTCCTTCTTCATCCGCCTCCACCAGTAATGCTGCTTCAAGTCACGATACATCTTCGTAGCACCAGGATGAATAGAATACCGAGAACTATATGCCTCCTATAGAATCCTCTCCCTCAGATCATCAACATTAGGAACACATAAGCGGCCCTGAAGTCTCAGAATACCATCCTCGCCATTAGTGACCTCCTTAGCTCTACCCTGAACCACTGTGTCCTGAAGCTCTGCTAGGCACAGATCATAGAACTACCGGGCCTTAATCTCCCCCAATAACGAGGACTGAGCAACCACATGTGCTAAAACTCGACGAGACTCTGAAAGGTCTAATATCACCAGGCGATTGGCCAAGGACCGAATGTCCAAGGCTAGAGGTCTCTCCCCTACTGCAATATAAGCCAAGCTACCCATACTCTCTGCCTTCCTGCTCAAAGCATCTGCTACCACATTCGCCTTGCCCGGATGATACAAAATGGTGATATCATAATCCTTCAACAACTCAAGCCATCTGCGCTGCCTCAAATTAAGATCCCTCTGCTTGAACAAGTGCTGCAGGATGCGGTGGTCTGTATATACCTCACAGGACACCTCATACAAGTAGTGCCTCCAAATCTTAAGAGCATGAACAATCGCCGCCAACTCCAAATCGTGCACAGGGTAATTCTTCTCATGAATCTTCAGCTGGCATGAAGCATATGCAATAACTCTCCCTTCCTGCATCAACACACATCCCAAACCAACGCGTGAAGCATCGCAATAAACTGTGTACATCCTCGAATCGGAAGGCAATACCAGAACTTGAGTTGAGCTCAATGCTGTCTTGAGCTTCTAAAAGCTCACCTCACACTCGTAAGACCATCGAAACGGGGAATTCTTCTGAGTCAATCTAGTCAATGGAGCTGCAACAGAAGAGAACACCTCCACAAATCGGCGATAATAGCCTGCTAGGCCTAAAAGGCTCCTGATCTCTGTAGCTGAAGTAGGACGCGACCAACTCTGAACTGCCTCTATCTTCTAAGGATCGACCTTGATACCCTCTCCGGATACTACATGCCCCAAGAATGCCACGGAATCCAACCAGAACTCACACTTGGAGAACTTAGAATATAGCTTTTGTTCTCGCAAAGTCTGGAGCACGACTCTCAAATGATGCTCGTGCTCCCCCAGGCTACGTGAGTAAATTAAAATGTTATCAATAAAGACAATGAAAAAGGAATCAATATATGGCCTGAACACCCTATTCATGAAGTCTATGAATGCTTCTGGGGCATTAGTCAAGCCAAAGGACATCACCAGGAACTCATAATGGCCATATCTGGTACGAAAAGCACTCTTCAGAACATCTGAAGCCCGAATCTTTAACTGATGATACCCCGATCTCAAATCAACCTTAGAAAACACACAAGCACCCTGAAACTGGTCAAACAAATCATCGATGCGTGACAAAGGATACTTGTTCTTAATGGTAACCTTGTTCAACTGGCGGTAATAAATACACATCCGCATAGAACCATCCTTCTTCTTCACAAATAGAACTGGAGCAACCCACGGCGATACACTCGGTCTGATGAACCCCTTAGCTAAAAACTCCTCAAGATGCTCCTTCAACTCCTTCAACTCTTTCGGAGCCATATGGTATGGAGGAATAGATATAGGCTGGGTGTCTGGAGCTAAATCAATTCAGAAGTCAATATCATGATCCGGAGGCATGCCTGGAAGGTCTGAAAGAAATACATCAGCAAACTCTCGAACCACTGACACTGAATCAATCATCGGAGACTCGGCGGTGGCGTCCCTCACATAAGCGAGGTAGGCCAGGCAACCCTTCTCGACCATATGTCGAGCCTTCAGGAATGAAATAACCCAGTTGGCTGCACTAACTGAGGAACCTCTTCACTCCAGCCTAGGCAACTCTGGCATGGATAAGTAACCGTCTTGGCATGGCAATCTAGCACGACATGATAAGGAGATAGCCAATCCATGCCTAAAATAATCTCGAAATCAACCATGCCGAGCAATAAGAGATCCACTCGAGTCTCGAACCCATAGAATATGACCATACAGGACCGGTAAACCCGATCTACCACCACAGAATTGCCCATAGGGGTGGACACACATATAGGAGAACCCAAGGACTCACGAGGGACATCTAGAAAATGAGCAAATAAGACCGAAACATAGGAATAAGTGGATCCTGGATCAAATAACACTGATGCCTCTCCATCACATACTGTAATAATACCTGTGATCACGGTGTCTGAGGCCACTGCATCTGATCTGGCCGGAAAAGCATAGAATCTAGCTGGAGCACCGGAAGACTGAGCCCCGCCATAATGAATGGCTGACCTCTCCCTGACTGGCCTCCACCTCTAGGACGACCCCTGTCGACCTGTCCCCCACCTCTAGGTGGCCGGACTGCTGGTGCTGGACTCATAGGCTGGTAACCCTGCTGCACTGCCTTGCCCCGAAACCTGGGACAAGTCCTCCTGATATGGCCCCCGCACTCGTAACATCTCACTGGAGGCACGACCTGCTGCCCTAAAGTAGAACCCTGGATAACTGGGGGACGGTGAGAACCCTCTGGCATAGCACTGGAGTAAGGCCTCACTGGATCACCACGAGGAGGTGGTGGTGGTGCTGAATATGAGGGCCTGCAGGGCTGACCCCTACCAAACTGACCTCTGCCCCCTGGCTGGGGCACCTCTGAAATCCCTGGAATATCTAGCTCTCTTATCCGGGTGTACCTTCTCCCTGACCCTCGACTGGCAACCCTCGATCCTGCGAGAAATCTCCACTACTAGCTAATAAGGAGTCCCCATCTCCACCTCCCGAGCCATGCTGGTCCTAATGCCTGGGTGCAACCCGGCTACAAATCTCCGCACTCTCTCAACATCGATAGGTAGTATCATGAGTGCATGGCGAGACAACTCTAAAAATCTGGCCTCATAGTATGTCACTGACAGTTGCCTCTGCTCCAGCTTCTCAAACTGATACCTCAGCTCTTCCCTCTCAGAGGGTGGGATATATCTGTCTAGAAACATCAGGGTGAACTTCTCCCAAGTGATATGAGGAGAACCTGCTGGCCTGCTGAGAATATAGGATTGCCACCATCTGCGAGCTCTGCCCTCTAACTGGAAAGTAGCAAAGTCCACCCCATGGGACTCTAGTATCCTCATGTTGTGTAGTTGGTCCCTGCACCTGTTAATGAAGTCCTGGGCATCCTTGCCTCGCTCAGCCCCAAAGATCGGAGGGTGCAATCGATTCTATCTGTCTAATAACTTCTGTGGATCGCCGTCCGCAGCTGGTCTGGGCTCAGATGCTGCTGCTACAGGCTGAACCCCACCCACGGTCAGTGTACCCAGGGTATGATAAAGTGCGCTTGTGTGGCCTGCAGCCTGGGTAGTAGGGGTCGGGGCTCCCCCTCCTGCCTGAGATGTGGCAGATTCCGCTGGAAATAAACTAGCCTGGGACATAGTATCCATAAATCTCAACATACGGCCCATGACCTCCTGGAAGCCTGGCGCCGTCATGAAGTCCACTAGAGCAGGACCCGCTGGGGGCACTAGCCTGGGAATAGCTCTGGGATGCCCCCGTCCCCTACCTCGGGCTGGTGCCCTCCCCGACCTCTGCCAGATGTACGCGTCCTCACCATCTGTGAGAGAATAAAAGAATGAGATTTAGTATACCATCAACTGCATGATAGATCATGAATAAAGAGAGGTTTCCTAACACCCTATAGCCTCCCGAAGATAAATACAGACGTCTCCATATCGATCCGCGAGACTCTGGACTCGTGAGACCTACGTGAACATAGTGCTCTGATACCATGTTGTCACGACCCAAAATCCAACACAGGTCGTGATGGCGCCCAACACCAGAGTCAGGCAAGCCAACAGTTGTTTACTAGTGAGATTATCCTTATTTGATATACCAACCCCAAATATTCCCAAAATTTCAAGCTTAGATCATTTAAATAAAAAAAATGGAAACATTAACCCACTTAGGTAAATACATCCACAATGATCATAAACCAATATATGTATATACAGTCACAAAATACAGAGTCTAGTATGTGTGTGACAAGAGCTAGTGTCACAAGTCAACAGGCGAACTAGTAGAATATACAAAAGATGATACAAACTGTACTACTGTCTGAAAGAAGTAGACATGAATAAACAAAAGATAACTCCATAGTATTGCTGAGAATCGCCAAGGGAGGCAATGTGGAATAAATACAGGCTATCCAGTAGTAGCAGTAATGAACAGTAATAAGGAAATGAGCATCAAATAACAATCACAAGTACCCTCGCACCATCCATTTTCCACGACATACAAGCTGTTTAACCTTCTTTCTTTTCATGAAATCAACAGATACAATTACAGGGCTTCTCACAAATTACCAAAGCATATAACAGGCTATGAGCGTACGGTTATTACGACATGAAAAGTAAATGTGCACTGCCGAGGGTCGAACGGCCCGAACTATAGATGCATCTATCTGCCCCGCTCGTGAGTCGCACATGCGACATGGTTAACATAATATCAAGACCATCCCCGCTAGCGAATCATACCTGCGACTCGGGTTAATATAATATTAGGGCTACCCTGCTCGGGAATCATCCATGCGACTCGGGTTCCCATATAAATTCATGATTAGCAGGAGATTTCCAGATAATTTAGCAGGAACATACTAACAGTGTGAGAATTTGTAGAAATATCACATTCAAGCATAACCCCTTAGGCCTTCACATGTGAGATACGAGAATATTAGACTATTTAATCCATGTACAAGATCCCATATACAATACATAAAGCATGTTTGTGAGTCCTAAACTACCCGACAAGGCATAATAGTAGCTGCGCACAAACTCTCATCACTTCGTGCGTACGCAGCCCCCGCAATTAAGGACAAACCACCATTTATAATCACTTACGGGGACATTTCCCCCTTACAAGGTTAGAAAGGAGACTCACCTTGCGTCGAATTTACTTTCCGGACCAAGAACGCGCCCGAAACTCTGAACTCTACACCCGAGGACTTGAAACTAGCCAAAAGTTATACAAATTCATTAATTTATGCTCAAAGTATGGAAATTCTCCTACTCATTTAGTAAATTCACCATTCTTGAAGAAATTCTAAAATCCGACCCCGTGCCCGCATGCCCGGATTCCAATAATTCTCGAAGGAAACACTCACCCATAGCGCTAGGATCATTAATACATTATTTCTACTTGATTTCATAGAAAATTCACGGGTAAATTCTCAAATTATCGAAATCCCTAGGTTACTACCCCATTCTTGATTTTTCACTAATTTAGGTAGTTAATTAAGCTACTAATCCATGCATGAAACTAATATTAGAGTAGGATTTACTTACCTTCAATAACCAGGTCGTTTGCGCCTCTAAAATGGTGGAAATTGCCCCAAGGAAGAAGAAGAAGTTGAGAAAAATGATTTAAAACCCATGTATAAAAACACACTGTCTTAACAGTGTTTCCGCACATGCGAGCAAGGGCTCGCACCTGCGGAAATGGACTAGGAGGCCTAGGCCCGCACCTGCGGAGTGGAGACCGCACCTACGGCTCCGCTCCTGCGGAATTTTATCCGCACCTGCGAGAATCGACCTGACCATTAGGGGTCGCACCTACGAGGCTGGGACCGCAGGAGCGGTCCCGCACCTGCGACTGGGCAACCGCACCTGCGGTCACACCAGAATAGGTGCAGCAGCAGCTAATGCAGTTGGTTTTTGGCCTCGTGTGGTGTCCGGGAGGCACCTGGTTCCACCCGAGCCCCCGTCCAAATATACCAACGAGTCCCAAATCATAATACGGACTCGCTCGAGCCTTGGGAACACCCAAAACAACGCTAAAACTCAAAATCATACCTCAAAACCCCTAGAACCAAACTTAGGAACTTTAAGTTTTCTTGACTTCGCTAACAACGCGCCGAAATGACCTATACTACTCGGAATGACACCAAATTTTGCAGGCAAGTCATAAATGACATAACAGAACTATTCCTAATCTCGGAATTCCGTTCGGACCTCGATATCGCAAAAACATGTCCCAAACTATAATAGGAACTTAAGGAACTCTCAATTCAATATTGGGCGCCGAAACGCTCCCGGGTCATCATAAACCCATTCCGAACATACGCCCAGGTCCGGAATCATCATACGAAGCTACCCGAATCGTCGAAACTTGATTCCGAGGTCGTTTACTAAAAATGTTGACCGAAGTCAAACTTGGCCTTAAAGTCCAACCTTAAGGAACCAAATGTTCCTATAGCACTCTAAACACTTCCGAATCCTGGACCACCAGCCCCCGCAAGTCATAAATTATAATAAGCCGCTATGGGAAGTTTCATTTAGGGGAACCGGGTATGATAACGCAAAATGATCGATCGGGTCATTACAGAAGATGACCATATTAAGTCAGACTGTGGATTGTCAATAGTTGAACAAAAAGGTTGCCATTTGTTAAGAGATAGATCTAGAAATCTTGAAGAGCTTAAGTGCAAACAAGCTCATCTTTATGTTTCTAGAAATTGTGAAGAAGTTCAACCATTTTTACGGTATATTTCTTTATGGTATTGTACATCGCAATTTGATTTTGTTAGCTTTTTGTCAATTATTATTTTTATTTTTAAACGGGGAGTACGAGCAGAGTTATAGTAATATGAACTTCGATGATTGATTTTTTCATCGAGTAAGTTTTCACTATATTTTTTATTCAATTTGTCATACTTATTTAGTATCATTAGACTATTCAATTATTTATTTTTGTACAGATCATGCAAATGCCCAATGAAGAAAATTCACATGTAAGTTTCGGGTTGTATTCTTTAGCTAGCGGTCCTTTTGATGGAATTCAAAGATTCAAGGGGTATGAAATAAATAATTTTCGGTTTCATACTAAACAACTCGAAGGTAATAGAATTAAGCAAAATAACAGTGTTTTAGTAAGAGGAGTAATGAATGGTCAAAATACAAATTACTATGGTGTTCTAACCGAAATAGTAGAACTTCAATACTTTGAAGGTAAACGAATTATTTTATTTAAATATGATTGGTGGGATGTTTATTACATTGGAAAATGAGTGAAAATAGATAAACATGACATTTTTAGTGTCAATACTAACCGAAAGTGAGCAGCAAATGAAACATTTGTGCTTGCATCTCAAGCAGAACAAGTTTTTTATGTCAAGGATAATCTTCATCCCAATTGGTCAATTGTCTTGAATGGTCATTTTGCTTATTTTACTGATGGTACTGTCAATGAATAAACTTTTCAACAAAATGCTCAAGATTTCTCCTGTACATTTGAGGAAGATGAAGACTTTATGTATTGGAGGAGAAATAATCTTGATGTTATCAACACTGATTTTACGTTAGCTGATGATATTACTGAAGAAATCGAATCAGAACCTGAAATTGATGATGAAGATTTGTTACTCTAAATATTTAGAAGTCTTATATGCATATTTATTTATACTCAGCTAATATTAAAACTTTTACTCATTTGCTTAGGACATGATGTTTAATTCTTTATTATTTTACTAAATTTATGTATTACTTCATTAGAATTGTTGTAGTTTGTTTTTGGTAATATTGCCTTCTCGAATTGACTAATTCTTTATTCGGTCATTTGAGATTTTGTGTTAAAGATGAGTTTTTTCTTCTTTCTATTTTATGGTATGTGCAATATGGTATTTGATGCCACTGTTTTGAGGTGCGTTACTAAGATTTTTGCTGAGAAGTTAGTGGTTAATATATTTGAGAGGTTTTTTTTAGAAGACTTCAATAGTGTCAGTGATATAAGCAGCAAAGACTTGATCTTTGTGAAATTTTCAAGAGGGTGAAATCTGTTTTGGTGTTTTTGAGTTTTTTGCTTGAAAAACTGAGGTTGGGTCACTGAGAAATTTGTTGAGAAGTTTGTGATTTAGATATTTAAGAGGTGTAATTGTAACGACCCGGTCGGTCGTTCTGTAGAATTTACATTATTATTATTATTGTTATTGCCTTGTCATAGGTTGGTTATACTGTTCTTGATGTGTTAGAGTTGATAGGCTCGGAATCGGAATGGTTGTAGTAAGAATTTAGTCACTTAGTCTTCAAAAATAGTCTTAGAGTTGAAAAGTCAACTAAGAGTTGACTTATTGGTAAACAACCTCGGAATACGGATTTTATGGCTCGGATAGCTTCGTTAGGTGATTTGGGACTTAGAAGTGTGTTCGGAATATTTTTGTGAGGACCGGTGTAGAATTAGGCTTGAATTGGCGAAAGTTAGTTTTTGGTAATTTCCGGTCGGCAGTGGAAATTAGGCTATCAGGGTCGGAATAGAATTCCAACAGTTGGAACAGGTTCATAATGTCATTTTGGATATGTCTGCAAAATTTCAGGTCAACCGGAGTTGTTTTGGATAGTTTCGGCATCGTTGGTGGATTTTAGAAATTTCAAAGTTCTTAGGCTTGAATTCGATGTGATTTTGGTGTTTTGATGTTATTTTTAGTGTTTCGGGAGTGCAAATAAGTTTGAATGATCATATATGATGTGTTGGTATGTTTGGTTGGGGTCCCGAGGGGCTCGGGATTGATTTCAGATGGTTAACGGGAGAATCGAAGTTGAGAAAATACAGCAAACAACTGCTGGTTTCTGATTACTGGTGCGACCGCACCTGTGGAAGTTTGACCGTAGGTGCGGGCCCGCAGGAGCAACAAAATGCACGCAGATGCGGAAGTAAGGTAGATGAAGAAATTTCGCAGGTGCGAGGTATTTTCCGCACCTGCGATGCCGCGGCTGCGGAAGTACCAGCGCAGGTGCGGAGGCTGATATTCGAGGGTGCTCACAGGTACGCACCTGGGACCGCAGGCATGGGTCCACAGGTGCTCTTAAGTGGCCGTAGGTGCGGAACTACTGTTCAGAAAGTATATAAGCATGCCTTCGCAATTTTTAACCCTCTTTTTACCATTGTTGTACGGGTTCCGAGGTTTTTGAGGGATTTTGAAGAGGGAAACGTTGGTTCATCATTGAGGTAAGATTTTTAGACTTAATAACTCAATTATATGTGATTTGAGACCTTATATCAGTGTTTAATTATGAAAATCAGTAAGAAAAATGGGGAGTTAGGGCTTGAGATTATGAGACCTTTAGGGGTCGATTTGAAGGGTCAAATGAACTCCGATTTTAGCGTTCTTTATATGTACGGACTCGTGAAATGATGAAGAACATTTTGGTATAAAATTTGTTGAGTTCCGGGACCGGGGGTTGAGTTTTGACCGATTTCAGATTTTGTGCTTAAAATCGATATTTTCAATTGGAATTCATTCCTTTAGTATAATTTGATGATAAAAATATGAACTTGGTAGATTTGGAGCACTCGGAAGTTGATTCAAGAGGCAAGCGTATTGCAGAATAGTTTTCGGGCTATTTTGAGGTAAGTAATATCTTTAAACCATGTTCTGAGGATATGAAACCCCGGACTTTGCATCTTTTCACGGATATTGGAATGCAAAGATTGGAAATTTGGAAATATATTCCTTTTTAGGCAACTATTGAGTTGTGAATCCGATTTTTAAGCCTATGCTTAATAGCATTGATATAATTTGGGTTGTAAGCCATGTTTGGGGCCTAATGCCGATCTGTTTACCCCTTGGGGGCTGTTTTTACTATTTTTCTCACTTGATATGTTATGATTTTCACTCATTCTTTTCTTGATAATTGTTTTGAAACTCAGAGTATGTTGATATTATTTCTTGAAAAATAAAATAAAATACTGTTTTGGGTCGAGAACTGGGTATAATGATGGCCCGAGTGGCATGTTGAGAGTGTCTGACTGAGTGAGGTTGCGGGCCAATATTGTGAGGATGTTATACGAGAGAGGCCGAGGGCCAATATTGTGGGTGATTTATGTCATGATGTGGCTTGTTATAGTGCTTGGGCTGTAGGAGCCCCTCCGAAGTCTGTATACCCCCAGTGAGCGCAGTTACCTATTGAGTGCGAGTGATGCCCGCGGGGCTGATACTGAGTGACTGTGAGGTTGCCTGATGGGCTGATACTGAGTGATGGTGAGGTGCTGAGGGAAATTGTTACGAGAAATGATTATGGCCCGAGGGGCAGATTTATTATGATTTTACTGAGTTTTTGACTGTGATTCACTTCGTTTTTCAAACTGATTTTACTAAGAATTTTACTGAGATATATTGAAATTATACTTGCTTCAAAGGATTTCTGAAAATTAGTTTTCGAATTTATGTATTTGATGAATACTTTATGGTGACTTGGTGTTTTACTGTTTTTGTGAATCGGTGTATCTCTGTTGTGTGTTTCGTATTTCTCAGACTGTAATTTATTTTCATTACTACTGAGTTGGCGTACTCATCATTAATCCCTGTGCCTATGTGGACAGATCCAGGTGCCGGTCCGGAGCAGTAGCTGTCTTTGTTCGTTAGCAGCACCTTTACGGGATTTCGAGGTAGCTGTCCAGCGTCCACAGCTTCTCCATTTCCCTTCCTTATTTAGTTTTAGCATTTCATTCCTAGACTTTTTTAAGACATTAGTAGAGTTAGTTTTATTTCGTAGATGCTCGTGACAATTGAGGTAAGTAATGTCTTTAAATCCTGTCCTGAGGGTATGAAACCCCGAACTTTGCATCCTTTCACGGATTTTGGAATGCAAAGATTGGAAATTTGGAAATATATTACTTTTTAGGAAACTATTGAGTTGCGAAACCGATTTTTAAGCCTATGCTTAATAGCATTGATATACTTTGATATAATTTGGGTTGTAAGCCATGTTTGGGGCTTAGTGCCGATCTGTTTACCCCTTGGGAGCTATTTTTACTATTTTTCTCACTTGATATGTTATGCTTTTCACTCAGTCTTTTCTTGATAATTATTTTGACACTCAGAGTATGTTGATATTATTTATTGAAAAAAAAAATGAAACACTGTTTTGAGTCGAGAACCCAGTATAATGATGGCCCGAGTGGCATGTTGAGAGTGTCTGACTGAGTGAGGATGCGGACCAATATTGTGAGGATGTTATGATACGAGAGAGGCCGAGGGCCAATATTGTGAGTGATTTATTCCATGATGTGGCTGGCCGAGGGCCAATATTGTGAGTGATTTAGCCATGATGTGGCTGGCTGAGGGGCAATATTGTGAGTGATTTATACCATGATGTGGCTTGTTATAGTGCTTGGGCTATAGGAGCCCCTCCGGAGTCTGCACACCCCCAGTGAGCGTAGGTACCTATTGAGTGTGAGTGATGCCCGCGGGGCTGATACTGAGTGACTGTGAGGTTGCGTGATGGGCTGATACTGAGTGATGGTGAGGTGTTGAGGGAAATTATTACGAGAAATGATTATGGCCCGATGGGCAAATTTATGATGAATTTACTGAGTTTTTGACTGTTATTCACTTTGTTTTTCAAACTGATTTTACTGAGAATTTTACTGAAATATATTGAAATTATACTTGTTTCAAAGGATTTCTGGAAATTGGTTTTTGAACTTATGTATTTGATGAATAATTTATGGTGACTTGGTGTTTAATTGTTTTTGTGAATTGGTGTATCTGTGTTGTGTGTTTCGTATTTCTCAGACTGTGATTTATTTTCATTACTACTGAGTTGACGTACTCATCATTATTCCATGTGCCTTGTGTACAGATCCAGGTGCTGGTCCGGAGCAGTAGTTGTCTTTGTTCGTTAGCAGGAGCTTTCATTCCTAGACTTCTCCATTTCGAGGTAGCTGTCCAGCGTCCACAGCTTCTCCATTTTCCTTCCTTATTTAATTTTAGCATTTCATTCCTAGACTTTATTTAAGACATTAGTAGAGTTAGTTTTATTTCGTAGATGCTCGTGACCATGTTGACTCCAATCTTGGGAGAGTTGTTTAGACTATTATTGGGGAGTTAAGACTTAAAGAAATTATTTTATGTTATGTCTGTTATTTATTATTGAATTGTGAATTATTATAATAGAACGAATGGTTAGTTATGTGATGGTTGGCTAGCCTAGTTCCACGATAGGCGCCATCACAACCTGTTAGGATTTGGGGTCGTGACAGTAATTCAGGAGACTACAAAAGGGTTGATGGTATATGCAGTAAAGACTTGATCTTTATGGATTTTCAAGAGGGTTTTGAGTTTTTTGAATGAAAATCCGAGGTGGATCAGTGAGATTTTTGTTGAGAAGTTTGTGGTTTTGATATTTGACAAGTATTCTCCAGAAAATTTGGAAAGTCCATAAACACTTTCTATGTGAGAAATGGGAAGGAGTACACTCTCTTGTCCTTTCACTTCTTTCTTCTCGTTGTTATTAATACTGATGTTACCTTAGCTGAAGATATTATTGAATACATCGAATCAGACCCTGAAACCGATGATGAAGATTTGGTACTATAAATATTTAGAAGTTTTAGATGCATATTTGGTTATACTCAATTAATGTTAATACTTTTCTTATTTGATCAGCTGAGAATTTCAAAATTTGAGCTTTAGCCGTTGCTCATGGAAATGTCGTTAATGGCCTGAGTTTTGTTGCTTGTCCTTCCAATTAAAGTATTTTAATTTTTATGCTTCTTTGTTTAATGAAAATCCAGGCATGGACAACAAAAATTTAGTACGAATTTGCAATTCATGTTTTGCCTTATAAAGGGATTCATAAGGCAATATATGGGATGAATGTTATGAGATTGTGATGAGATTGCTTCTGTTAACTCTAGTTCCTTTTCTGGTGTGGTTATAATCAGTGTCTGGATTCCAATAACAGCAATTTTAATCAAGAGTAGATATTTCTGCTTTCCAGATTCTAGAGTAGTGGTTGGTAGAAACACAACAAAAGATTACTCGTTTAAGACTAAAATATGTATAGCACGCATGAACAATTATATATGTTGATGTTAATTCTTCAATGGTGAAATTGTTTGCTCCCACAGTAAGCCACCTTTGTAATTACGTATGAATTGTTTTCTTTTCAGCATCTTTGGACCATGTAGATTCCATGTTGTATATAAATTTTAGCACATCACGGTTTCAACACGAATGTTGTAATACATGTAGCTACTATGACAAATAAATGTAGCTATTGTATTCCAACAATTGCTACGAGTTTTGAAAATTGAAGCAACACTATCCTTTTAGCTATAAAATTATGTGAAAATAAATATATTGCGGCTAGAATATTACAATAGCTACAATGATGTCAAATGCATAGCAAAAAATTAGAATTAGCTACAATACTTATTGTAGCTATATAAATTCGTGGCTATATTATTTTGCCATGATATTCCATCGTAGCTATTAACCCCACTATTGCCATGCTTTTTATTACTTGAAGCAAAGATGTTCAATATTTTATTTGACATAATTTGTCGTGGCTAAAGGATTATTATTGCTACAATAGTTCAAATACGTGGCAAAAACTAATAATTAGCTACAAAATTTTAGTCTACCAATAAATTTGTAGCTATTTAGGCAATTATTGCCACGACATAAATTAAATATAGCAAAAATGAGGTATTAACTTTGCCAATTTAATTTTCGTAGCTAAGAATTTTTACCAATTTGTGAATAGCCACTAAACTCTAACAAAAAATTTTACATTCGTAGCTAAGAAATCGTAGTTGTAAAAGCAAAATGTTGTAGTGACATTTTGGTAGCACCTGAGTGGATTAATGGCGGACGCACGTGGCTGGCAAGCGGGTTTAACTGAACTCGCTTTATCAAAAAATAATATTGTGTATATATATAAATTAGGATTAAACCTGCGGAAATTTTGTATAAATATTTTATTTGAACCCACTTGACAACTACAATTTTACGACTAAAGTTATGTACTTCTAAGATTGAATCCGCTTACACAAAATTTTGGGTCCGCCACTATCGTGAATAGAGTACCTCAAGCTGAGATAGCCAACATGTTGAGTTCAAATGGAGAGGTACAACTCTTCCAGATGGTCTTTTGTATAAAATGGCTATAACAAAGATGGTTATTTACGCGATGCGAGGCTTGTCCTCTTCTCAATTCTTTAAGGAATTAGAAGATGTACAATTGTATAAAAACCCTTCAAATATTTTTTCTCCTTCAATATGGGACAATGTTCCTTTGTAAAAGATGAAAATTAAAAATTTCATTTCCTCCCTCTCCCCCTTCCAATGTCGTTTTCACATTATTTTTGAACTAAAAAATCCAACATCAAATTTTGACAGAGTTGCTCTTTGGAGAGGACGCTCAAGCCGTGCTTGGATTTTTTGCACATGGCTTTCCCTAGGTATATATCAATTTTTGCGGATGAAAATTGTATTAAATTATTCTCGAAACAGAATAAATTTGTTGGATCATATACGAGGTTGTCATACGTGCAAATTGTGATTTGAGTTTAAGTGGCGCGACGCCTTTGGCCAATTATAGATCCTATTTTGCTTAGCGAATTCATTTTATTGAAGTTTAGGGTAAAAAAAAAAAAAAATCTCTTCTTGCATTTCAGATTAATATGAAAGAAGGTGAGATATGGATTTAGTTGCGGTGATAAACCAATCTATATTATTCATGTTCACTTTTCAAACAATTGAAATTGTTTACTGGAGTATTAAACCAATAAAATATATATTCTTCTCCATTTATTTATTTCTATAACTTTTTACTTAAAAACACAAGCAACAATATTAGCTTAACGTAAACGGTTGAAGATCTATATATCGTGCTCTTTTATCCCTCTTTAGTCCGTAAGTTTGATAGAAATATTTGGATTTAATTTAAAAATTAAATTTCAAACTAATTCTTAATTATGTCACTCGCAGTATCCCTATTAACTATAAAGAATTTACGAGAACTATATAAAATTTAAAATTATTTTCAACACCTTGACAAAGGACCAGATTAGGTTAGGGGGCAGTCACACCTAATAATTTTGGTCCAAATCATACATTTGACTCAAGAAATAAATTAAATATTATAAATTATTAATTTAAAATTTAGTAAGTTAAATAAATAAAAATTAAATTTGAAACCCGTAATCTTCGAAAAATGGCTCAGTCTTTGCACCCCGAAACAACACGAAACGAACCATAAGCCCATCAACATCATATCTCTATTAAAGTAGTAGTCAAGTGCAATAATCATCAATCAACTATAGTAAAACTAGTACATATAAACACTTCTTGTTTAGCCGTTTAGGTGAAACTCTGAGGGGTCGTTTGGTTGAAACAAGTTATATCGGTATTAATTATATTTTGAATTATTATACTCTGATTATATATTTTGATATTAGTTCTTATTGATTGTTTGATATGTTATATCAATCATGGAATGACATATTTTACCGTTTTGTCCTAATATTAATATTTCAATATGTGGAAGGTATAAATTATCCTGAAATTATTTGTAATCCTAGGATAACATATCCAGAATTAATAACCAAAAAAGGAATAAAGTGATATTATACCAAAATTATTTTTGTTTGTCCATCATACCTAATTGTCCCCCGAGACAATAGATCAACAGATTAACTATTTAACATATACATCTTGGAAACGGTCGATTAGGTGGGTAGGGGTGTTCATGGTTCGATTTGGATCGATTTTTCCTTAAAAAGAAACCAAACCAAGTAAGTCAATTTTTTAAATATTGGAACCAAACAAAACCAATTGAGTCGAATTTTTATCGAGTAGGTGTATGTCGGTTTTTGTCATTTTTCCGATTTTTGCGATTATTTATCGATTTTTTCTTAAATATGTGATATACACTACCAAACACATATTCGGGCAACTACATTTTCAACATAACACTATCAAACCATTGCTCTATGAGAAATCTATCATTTGCCAAGATATATTTATGATAATTGAATCAAATAGCGATGAATAATTGTAGGACCCAATTAAAAATAAATTATTTTTAACATAAAATAAATTCTTGCACTTAGCATAAGAAAACTACTAACCAAACTAGAATGTAAAGGCAAACAACTAAATTATTATAATAGCAAAGAAAGTGCAAACTATTAAATTGTAACATAAAATTTTAGAAACTTTGTATAAAAATATGCAGATATATAAGTATAATAATAAATTTTAAATAGCTACTTCTATATTCAGTTTGGTTCGATTTTTTCAGTTATTCTTTGGTTAAAACCAAAATCAAAAATCAAATTTGGTCGATTTTTAAAATTCAAAACCAAAATCAAACCAAATCAAACCGAAAACATATCGATTTTTTTAGTCGATTTGATTCGATTTTTCGGATTTTTGAATTTTTCATGAACACTCCTATAGGTGGGGTACTTTAAAGAAGACAAATACAAGTGCTACATAATTATGATTTCAAATTAGGAGTTGACTAACTTTTAACGGATCTAATCCGTCTTTTCTCAAGTATATTGAGATAAATAGAAGACGGTGAATTATGGACTGAGTTGCGGATGATAAATCAATCCATACTATTCATGATCACTGTTCCAACATTTGAAGCTGTTTATTGTTAGACTAAAAATGTTCCTCTTCATTCGTTTATTTCTATTTTTTTTCTTTCTTTTGTGGTAAAAATTAGCTCAGCGTAAAAGTTATCATTCAATTATTGCACTCTTTTACCCCTTTTTAGTCCGTAAATTTGATAGAATTATCTGGATTTAATTAATACTGGATTTTAGACTCATTCTTTAAGTATGTCACTAGCACTATCCATGTTAATTTTAAAGAATTTATGAGGATTATATAGGTTTAAACTAACTCTATGACAGTAATGTATAGTTGAAATCCGTCTCAGTACTCGGGACTAAGTAACATCGGGAAAAGAGTCGGTCGAGATCGACCAGGAGATGGCAAAGCCCGTGGTCGAGATGCAAAAGGTGGTCGATTTCGAGCGCTGCAAAAAGAGTTGTAATGGCTAGTTTATTATAGCAGGATATTAAAAAAAATATTCCATTAAATATTCTTTGTACTTGTACTATTAGGGTTTATTGGGGGTATCCCTAGATAAATAGGAAAAATAGATAAGGAATAGAGGCATGTGATATTCATTGGGATAAGATCAGACTTTGCTAAAAGATTCTCTCGCCCTCTCTCTTTCTCTTGTAAAGATACAAATACTACCGTTTTATCAAGATTCTTGCTCATATTATTTCACACTTTTTCATCAGATCCGTGAATATTTCGAATGTTCTAAGATCTGTCTGTCACTCATCATTGTTATGAGAAATAATCACCTAGCTCATTTTTTATCGGGTGAACCATTTCTCTCATTTATTTAAATGTCATTTATTGTTATTTATTGCTAGTCACTTTTTCATTAATACAGATATCTTTCGAAACACACATTAAATGTTGCTGTCGATTCTATCTGTCTAAACGTTAATCATTTTGTTAGAATCCATATCTGCAGATATAATCCTTAACCAGGTTTAACCCGTTATAGTATAAATATAATCGTCTTAACCGGGAGTTAATTTTCTTTTCAAACAATTTGGCATTGTTTGCGTAGATTATCTGGTTAAAATTGTTTAGTTTCTTCTAGACCTATAACTGACAGTGGTCACTAACAAAAAAAAAAAGGGCAAGAACAAGATCCCTTTTTTTTGCATGCGCAAATCTAATATGGCAGGTAGCAGAGAAGAACGAATGAGAATAATGAGTGACCTCCCAACCAACCTCATAAACGTCATAAAATGAGATCTCTGAAGTAGCGGACGAGGACACAACGCCCAATGCCTCTCCTAGGCGAGGTGGGTCACTCCTTCCCCACTGTAGCATCACAAATCTCTTGGTAAGGGAGCCTCCACATTCGTGGTGGAGGAGGCGCCACCAGCAGTAAAAAAGATCCTTGAGGCATGGCTAACTGACACGATAGCCAGCGTCCTCCACAAACCCGCTCGGTACCCGACTACTGAAAATTCAACGACTTGCATTATACCACCAGCGGACGAGCAGCATGATTAATTCCCTCCTTCTCCGATGACAGGTATTACTCGCAATGTCATTAATAGTTCAAGTGACAACACTCTCACATCTATTTTGAAAAAGGATTAGGAAATGAAAAATGAGAACAAAGCACTTCGAGACCAAATGAGAGAACACCAAAATATTATCGATAAGATACCGGGCCCCCCTAAACTCTTGCTGAAGAGAGATGTCGGTCGGTTCGTCGAGCAACTGTACAATTACAATGCCGCCTCATATGCCATACCGAAGACCTTAAAATTCCGTCCTATTTGAAAATATGTGATGGAACGACTGACCGCAAAGACCATGTGACTCACTATTTTACCGCCGTGAAAGGCAATGGCCTCGCCAAGGAACAAGTATCCTTCATTTTGTTAAAAAAATTTGCCAAGACCCTTACGGGAGGAGCATTAACCTGGTATTCACAACTGCATGCACGTTCTATTGAAACCTTTAAAGAAATGGCCGATAAGTTCGTAACGGCCCATACTGGAGCCAAAACGGTAGAGGCGAGAGTAAACTACATATTTGCTATTAAACAGTCTCCGAGAAAGGTATTAAGGGATTTTGTTGCCCGGTTCAACCGAGTAAGAATGACCTTGCCGAATGTATCAGAACGGATAGCTGTCACAACTTTTCAAAAGGGTCTGAGTAGAAATGGTTCGAGGGAAACAATAAAGTTACTAAGCCGGCTTATGAAGTACCCCCCCCCCCAACTACTTGGGATGAGATACACAACGCATATTTCGCCAAAGTCCGAGCAGAGAGGACGACCTCAATGGGAAGACCCATCGATTGACCTCGGTGCAAGCCGAATCCAGAAAAACTCAAAAAAATGATATCAGAAGATATCTCGCAGCCTCGCGACTCAACGGGAACATCTACCATATGTCAGAGCCCGCCCCGATCAAGAACAGGGACTAACCAGAACAAAAGAGGTATGCCCAATTTACTATTCGCTCACAGTTTTTATATGTCGCCTAGAGAAATATTCTATGCCTTAGAGAAGCTCGAACCGAAGGTGAAGTGGCCATAAAAGATGAGGTCGGACCCGAATACCAAAAAATCAAACACCCTTTGCAAGTTCCATCAAGAGTGAGGACACAAAACTGAGGATAGCATCGCCCTAATATAGGAGGTCGTAAACATTCTACGATAGGGTATCACGACCCCAAAACTAACCCGGTCGTGATGGTGCCTATATGGAACTAGGAAAGCCTACACTCTTAACCAATTCGGTTTTTCTCATAAAAACGTTTAAATATTTAACCTTTTTCATCCGTGAATCAGAAATAAAATATAAAGACAAAGCCCAATACCGTAAAATACATCCCAACATCTGGTGTAAGTAGGTCATGAGCCATACTACAATTCTGCCAAAATACATCAAGACAACATTTGTCTGGGAAATAACTTAACAAAATACACAAAAGAAGATAGGGAAGGAGAAAGGCGGGTATGTGATCCCAAGAAGCTACCTCACTCTCTCCGAAGATGAATCGCAGCAAACGATCAACTGACACTATTGTGACCTAGTTTACCTGAATCTGCACACAAGGTGCAGGGGGTAACGTGAGTACACCAACTCACTAAGTAACAAGCCCAAACTTTGGGCTGAGAGGTAGTGATAGACTAAACCTCAATATTTATAATAGAATCAATGTACAGAAATTTAGGCATGCTTTCAGTTAACTAGACAGCTCAAAGTGATAAGATAAGTACAGTTCCAAACAATTTAACATATGTAACTTAACGTATCCTACATGGCAATCCATCAAATGTAGGAAATGCACAATGTGCTCCCACTCTCAAATACTCGTCCACTCAGTATTGTATATGGCTCGCATGACCGAGGGAAGATCCATCCCGGAATATATACACGCCAGACAGAAGTCACTCAGTACTTACTAAGGTTAATCCATCCCTATGGAGAAGATCCATCTTCAGATAATATTACACCTCACAACCACTCGGTACTGTATATGGCTCACACAGCCCAGGGAAGATCCATCCCCGAATATATATACATATCTGACATCAGTCTCTCAATACCGAGGAAGGCCATTCCAGCCCCATGGAGAAGATCCAATCTCCAGATACAAATACTTTGGACAAGATCCATGTCCAGGGAAGATCCATCCCTCAATAATATCATTGCGCTCACTGGGGGTGGGTTATAGACTCCAGAGGAGCTCCTACAGCCCAAGCGCTATCATAAGCTAGATCCAGGCATAAATCAATACAACATGCTGCAGCGTGCAGCCCGATCCCATAACAGTCACTCAATATCATGCTCTCGGCCTCACTCAGTCATCACTCTCCAGTCTCGCTCACACAGACTCACAGTGCATGAACTATCCCGAATCAATGAAATAATGTGCAAGACAACAATTACCGAGACTGAGACATGATATGATATTTAATGACAGGACTGAGTATATAGTATCAATGAAACATATGAATGACAACAATAAAGGATCACTCGGGTCTCGACGCTATCGGCGTGAAGCTTTAACATGATATATAGCATGATTTCTAGCATGTTTGCATTAATCACATTGATAGTAGTACGGATATCAACAAGGAGGAACCACTAATTGAGCCATGGAATGAACCAGGTCACCGTTATCACGGTGCACGCCCTCACATCCGTCACTTGGCAAAGCGTCACCTTAATTACAATCATATAACATATAGTTCGGGGTTTCGAACCCTTAAAACCATGTTTGGAAGCGTTACTTACCTCAAACCAGACGAAAATTCACTCTGCGATGCCCTTGCTGCTCGACTCGGCCTCAAATTGTTAAAGGAACAACGCCCACGCGAAAATTACCAAATTAAATCTAAAATCCCAAAATTGGCCAAACCCAACCTCCGGGCCCACGTCTCGGAATCCGATAAAAATTACGAAACCAGAATCCTTATCCTCTCACGAGTCCATGCATATAAAATTCATCAAAATCTAACTTCGTTTGACCCCTCACTCACCCAATTTTAAGTCTCAAGTTCCAAGCCCTAGTTCCCCAATTTTTACCCTTAAATCCCACAAATTTTATGCTTAATTAACTGAAAATCACCATAGAATCGAGTGTTAGGTTCAAAAACATTACCTCAATGTGTTTTCCCTTGAATCCCTCTTTAAAAATCTCTCAAAAGCTTCAATCCCGACTTCAAAAATGGTGGAAATGGGAAAACTTTCGCGAAGGGTTTAATTTATACCTTCTTCCATGCGGTCTCCGCTTCTACGATATAATTTCGCGAAGAGTTAATCCGCATCTGCGGCCCATATACCGCACCTGCGGTCTCCCCTTCTGCGGAAAATCCACTCATGCGGATTTCACTTATCCAGCTCGTTCTGCATTTGCGGTCTCCATCTCGCACCTGCGGGCTCGCAGGTGCGCTCACTCGCCCGCTTCTGTAGAAAAATCCCCCAGGCCTCCAACTCCGCACCTGCGATCCCCATACCACACCTGAGACCTCTGCATCTGCGATCTCCCTTCCGAAGGTGCGGAAAACCAGAACCAGCAGCAATCTCTCAAGTCCAAACTTTTCGATGACCATCCAAAATCATCCCGATCCCCTCGGGGCCTCCACCAAATATACCAACACGTCATATATCATCACCCGAACTTAGTCGAACCTTCGGAACGCTCAAAACAACACTAAAACACCAAATTACCCTCAGATTCAAGCCTAAGAACTTCTAAACTTCCAAATTTCGCCATCGATGTCGAAACATACCAAACCTCATCCGAATAACCTGAAATTTTGCACACACATCCCAAACGACCCTAAGAAAATATTCCAACTTCTGAAATTTCATTCCGACCCTGATATCAAATTTTCCACTACCGATCGAAAATCGCCAAAAATTCATTTTCGCCAATTCAAGCCTAATTCTACCACGGACCTCCGAATAACATTCCGAACACGCTCTTAAGTCCCAAATCACCTAACGTAGCTATCCGAACCATAAAAACTAAATTCCGAGATCATTTACTTATAAGTCAACTTCCGGTTGATTTTTCCAACTAATTAACCAACTTAAGAGACTAAGTGTCTCATTTCTCTCCACAATCACTCCGAACCCGAGCCAACCAACCCAACCCAACATAAAAGAGCTAAAGCACACATAATGAAGAAGAAACAGGGGAAACGGGGCTAAAACTCTCGGAACGACTGATCGGGTCGTTATATTCTCCCCCTCTTAAACAAATGTTCGTGCTCGAATGTGCCAAGAGTTGTTCCAAAATCCATCAAATCGCCGGATAACCTTACCACACACATACCCGAGGGTGATCCCACGTCACCCTGTCATGTAGATATGATAACACCACACATTCGAAATTTCTTCATCCAACCTAACCCATAAGCCTTAGAATCCAAATTTCCACATCCGAACTTATCTATAAGATCAGAATCTCACATCTACACATTGAATAAGCCTGAACACGCTGTATCAAGCCATAACTGCAATTCAAGATGAAAATTACATGATGTACCACACAACTCAAACACTCATAGCGATAACTTATAATCACAGCAGCTGCTCAAACAACCCAATTCCGGTAATAAACCTCTTATCAAACCAAAGCCTTATTCCAACACTTTCATATACTGCCAATGATGAATGAAACACGCAGAAAGTCATAACCATTCCTCAGATCAACCATTCATGGAGTTCCCTCTCCTTCGGCAAGAACCATAGTAAATTTCTAAGCCGGATCCCGGTATTATCCTTCCAACATGCTGAAATCGAATCCGATAGTATTCATTCTAGATCCCAATGACCTCATCTCATCCAACATGACTGCTCTAGTGACATGACATACCGATACAATCTGAAGCCACAACCCGTGCGACCCACGCAACAATAAGTAACAATCCAAATGTACTCAAATCATGGAAATATGACTCAAATGAGAGAGTTGTACCGCAATCCCACCAGTACCACCACAACACTATGCTGAGAACCCACCACACATCGTAGAACCAGAACACACGAATCTAACCCGAATGATCATACCTCCACATAACTTTGCTGCAATGTGTGACCCTATCCAAACACTGGTTCACACGAAACACCTCAAGTCACCATGCTCAAAATCATTAACCACGCGCAATTTGATGTCTAGTACCAAAAGTAAATTACCATAACCACGGAGAAGTAAATGACGCAATGCCATGACAGCCCAAAAGAACATATTCAATACGCAATCAATCATGCAACACCCAAATACTTGTCTCACTCGAATTCCGCTATAAAGCCCAAATAGAACCGCACCATGCGTGCATATAACCAACGATCACAACTCCTTGCAACATAGACGGGTAACTCATAGATCACTCCAGAAAATGAATAAGCTCAATGAAAATCGAATGGCACATCCCTAAACAATAGCAATTCAGAGTCAACAATTTCTACCCGGCGTAGAACACACATCTATACCGGGCCTACCAATGAACCCTAAATCAACTTTGGTCACCCGCAACAGATAGATAACTCTCCGAAAGTTCACAATGACTGAATCATGGCACATACTAACATTTGACTAGCTTTTTATCACATCTTCACAGTCCACAACCACAAAATAACATGTTTATGATAACTCTCAATCTAGAAATCCATAAAGTGCACGAATCACCACATCTGATCCCAACTCCACCGCTTGAATATATAACACACCTCTAATACTCAATCATTTCACAAGGGATACTCCTATAATTATTTTGTGTCACCAAGCAAACTTGAATATCAGTAGTCGATCCAACAAGAGAGTGCCACAATACCAATGAATTACCCTTAACTCAAACACGTTGCCCTATCTGAAATGTATACCCTGTTCAAGACGCATCAATTAGTGATATCATTTACCTAGTCATCTGAAACTGTCTCATGCTGCCTAAGAATTTATGACCTTCATTCCAGAACTTAATCGTGACCTCACACATGCAAATCTCAACCCTACACAACATACCGCATATACCATGCCATCCTATAATAAATATGAGAACTTCATAATCCATTCCGATCCACAAGCAACTACATATTCAACTAACCAAGAACTTTCCATTTGATTCCATCTAGAAGAAAATCACTATACATCACATGCTCCTCACGCCAATAGAAAATATACATCTCTAACCGTGGTAGAAGCCATCAAGGACGCTTCGAATCCCGTTTGCACAAAACCAAACTGTCAGGAATGAATCCTTCTAGATCAACCCAGCTACACAGGTCACCAAAAACCCAAGATCATTGCCACGAGACGCCTTTAGAAACTTATTACCTCATAAGCAACCAAAGAACTAATCATATCCCTTACCATGTTGATCCGACCTACTACCAAACTGTCCTATTTATCCAAGTTACTTTTGAATTACCTTCGAATTGATACTTCTCCTTACCATAATACCACAATTCTCAACCCAGACTCACCACACAAGATCCAAGCATAAAACTGCATCGTCTAAGGCTCATAAATCGCTGAATGCTCTCTCAAATATCCCCAAAAGCACCACATTCAAAATACTTACCCTGAAGAGACTTCCTGCAAATCTAAAGCCATTACCCTCACCTTCCTGATACTAATATGTAGCATACATAATGATATAGAATTGCCACAACTCTTGACACCCTCCAATGTAAACCTCAGTTTCTATCCAAATACACATCCCGAAGATCCCCCAATTGTTACATATACATATTGAATCCACTAGAACAATTCTCGGGAGTCATCCACTCTGCTAAAACTCAATTAAACTGTTCTCCATTAGCACTCCAACACCGCAGGAAGTAACCCCACCTTAATGCAACAAAATAAATTCCTGCTCCATGCATATTACATCCTTCACCAATAAATTCCTGCTCCATGCACATTACATGCTTCACCAATAACAACTTAAGTCATTCTATGATTATTATACACCCATAAATCATAGGACAACTCCTTGTCGCTCCCCCTTTTCCTTGCAAAATCGGGTTTCGACATTTTTGGGACAACTTCTTTTTCGGGATGGGTTTGGAATTGGAAGAGTCGCCACCTAATGGATTAAGGTGCATTACGGCACCTAGAGCAATTAACTCATTTAACCAGTTTACATCACCATAGATCGGGTAAGGGATCAAGTTACCTTGAGGGGAAGGTGTTAGGCACCCCTCGAGGTCCACAACGATGGGTCCCGACCAAAATTAAATTAAGCGAATTAGTTTAAAAGGAGAGAAAGCAATTTGGGCAAATACGATATTCAATTTATTTTAAACAGGAGTATGGGGGGATCCTAAGTTTTTTTAGCCTATAGGATCATTCCATGCAATTCGTTATAACTCTCTCAAGTCGGGGTGTTACTCATAGTATTAATGCATGGACTATCATCTCCTTACTACCTAATTACTATATTTAAGTTGTTACTTAAGCGCTCTAGTAGTTTCTAGCTCGTTCCTTATGCGTGCACTACTCGTCCCTTACCTATGGCCCTGGAGGTATTAGGACCTCTATTTGGGATAGTTCTAGACCAACCTATATTACTTAAAATGTGAAATCTAGACAAAAAACAAAAAAAATAAGACTTTCAAATAAAGAGCAAACATGGGCTCACATTGACCTCCACACATAGACAACAAAAGCACGCAATTGAATCAATAAACTTTATTAACTTTGGGATCATATAGGCAGGATATCTATGTGAGAAAACAGAGTGTAGAGACAGTTTGTTAAGGCAAGCATTGAAACCTATTTGTTTGCCTACTAATTTTATTCAGCATGAATCTGCGCACTTCAGGCAGTAATATGTCACGATTATAAACCCAGAATCATTATTAAGTCCTACAGATATATTTTCTAAGTGATTGACAATAGTGATTGAATTCAGAATCGATCGACAGAATCCTATAGGCATGATTTCTACAAGCTTGTTGATTATAGACCTATAGACATGATTTCTGAGTGTAGCACTGATTTTAACTTATAAAGACAGGTTTTATTCTTTTTCAATCCTATAGGCATGCTTTCTAATTGCTGAATTGATTTAAACCTTATAGGCATGATTTCTAAATGTTGGATTGATTTAAACCCTATAGGCATGATTTCTAAATTTGAAACTGATTTTAGCCCTATAGACATGGTATCTATCGTATGATTGATTTAAAACCTATAGGCAAGATTTCTAAGTTTGAAACTGATTTTAGTCTTATAGGCATGATATCTATTAACTGTATATGGGAAAAATTTAAACAGATTGCCACGAAAGATAATTAGCTCAAACAACAAGGTCCTATAGGCATGATTGCTAATGCACGTTTGTTGAAAACATGTATAGATCCTATGAACAGGATTTCTAATGTACAAAATTAAACGAAAGTCCTACAAGCAAGATGTCTAGTATGCAAATATAATATATAAGATCAAAATGATCATGAAAGTCCTATAGGCAGGATTTCTAAACACAACATGGTACTCACATAGTTCAATCAACATAATTAAATCCTATAGGCAGGATTTCTACCCAGTTTTAACAAAACATATAAGTAACCCCCCCTCCCCCCCAGCTTCACTAAATATCTCCAAATCTGTTATTACAGAGTTATTACAGCCCAAATATCAAATGAATTACATAATGGTAATAATTACACTATAGGGAGCCTTCATAGACCCAAATAAACGTGGGAACCAGGACTTACACCATAACAACAACACAGTGATTCCTCCACAGTCCATAGGAAACAAGTTTCTAGTGTGTCAAAGTTCTCAAGGGTCTCAGGGGACCCAGGTCAATGCTCACACTAGAACCACACATTCAGAAAGCAATTCATAATAGATTGGAAAACCAGCCCCCAGTGTGTCAGAGTTCAGAGGAGTCTCATGTGGACTCTAGGCAGTGCTCACACTGGGGTGGTTGAGAACCTAAGGGACTAGGAGTGGGTTTTAAAACTAGTACATGAAGGGGAGAAGGGGCAGGTTCAGTTGGATTTCAGAAGAAACAAGATTCAGAACATAAAGTTGCAAGAAGAACTGCACCAAGAAAAACAAACATAATTCATGCTCAAACACATAGCTCAAATAAATTGAAGTCTAGTTAAGTTAAATACTCATGCTAGTACTTAAGACAATCATGGATTAGTCAAAGAAGCAATTAGGCAGCAATAGTTAAACTGGCCAAACACATGAATTAAGCAGACAAGGCACATGAGTTAAGCAACAACTAATTGATTACATGTTTATAGAATCCTGAGGAATACAAAGTTCAGAACAGGTGTAGGATTAGTGCATGAAACAAATCAAACCTTAGGCTATCTTATGAGAGGATTCATATTATTCAAAATAATTTAATTCTAAATTAACAGTGTCACTCAATGGGATCATAGAATTATGTGAAGGACAAAATCATACTGGGAATTAAAGCATGCTAGTTGAGCAAATCATAAAGAATGAAATTACAAAGGGTTCAGGCATACCGGTTAAGTAGGAAAGAAAGTAAGTATGCCACTGCAGCTAAGTTCCAGAATAACTTGGCTTTCAGTCAGCCAAACCAGAGACAATTAGCACAGAATCAGAACAAGAGAGCTTAAGTTTTTGAGAGAGTATGAGAGTTCGAGTCTGTCTAAGAGGGGAGGGAGAATGGGTTTAAATAGCACAGAATTAAGCAGACAAATAAGGGAACCAATGAAGCATACACAAATAAAGAATGAAAATAAGTCGAGGTTCAATTAATTAACAGTCATAACAGCATGTAATCAGGCCAGTACCACTCAAATTAAGGAAAGTATCGATTAACAGGCAGTCTCAAAGAAAATAAGGTAAGGATATAATGGAAGCATGGTAGGTTGAAGGAAAATATCAACATCATACGAGAAATGTAAGAGTAAACAGAAATCAGTAGAAGATTTCAAACCCTAGAATCGATAGAAAACAAAGACAATCAACTACATATTGCATGTAATGAAGATAGACCAGAAATTATTCAAGAGAAAGACGTAATCGAACCAGATCTGGTTCAAATGGAAAAGGTTTTGAAACCCTAATTTAGGGTAAGTAAAAGAAATCGACAAAATAGGCTGATTCATGCATAATAGGAAAAATATAGACGGGATAGTACTTAAAATTAAGGATTGAACTAGTTTTTGTTTGAACCAAAAGGGGATCTGAAAACCCTAACCTTAGGGTTAAGTATGAATCAGTGAGAGATACGGAAACTAATCGTACTTACAAATAGCAAGTGATGAACACAGATGAAATAAGGACCAAGTTAAGGATGAACCAATTTCGGTTTGATTCTGCTTTCCATATTAGGCAAACAATCATGTAACACCATCAACGGGTAGCCAGTAGGGAAGATGGGCTAATATGGTAAGGAGATGAGGAGGGAATCTCATTAGAGGCGGGATTAGGGAGTGATTTTGGGTGACAGCGACTTAGGATTTGAGAGGAGAAGAGGAAGAGATGAGAGAATACAGGGGCGGCGGGTTTGGGTGAATGAGAGTTAGGGTTAGGGGAGTTGGCATAATTAAAAGGGTGGGGTGATTGTGAGCAGTTGATCTCTGATCTTAAAGGGGATTGGGTCAGGGTTTTAAATGGGTATGGGTATTAGATATGGGGTATTGGGCTGGTGTGTTGGGTTGGGGTAATGGGTAGGCTAAGTCCGAAATTAATTAGGAAAAGGGGATAGGTTTTAAATACCCAACTAAATCAGTAAAATAATTTATAAAAATAATTAAATAATAATAACAATGTCATTTGTACATGAAAATAATTTGAAATAATTACTTAACATTATAAAAATATAAAAGGTCATTTTTCTGTGTAAATAAGGTAATTATGCATATATGTGGCTATTATTGTGAAATATTACAGTTATAGCCTAAAGATGCAAATATAATTATACATAAAATGTTTAAAGCTTAATATGAATATAAATGATAAAAATTAAGTAATAAATCATTATAAAATTGTTTGTCATGCAATTAATAATTATTTAGATAATAACAATGCCGGAATAAATTGATGAAAAGCCTTTAGAAATTATGGAAAAATGTTGGTTGATGCTCATGCACTATTTTGAAAGTATATATGTATTTATAAAATATATATGGGAAAAATTGGGTAACAACACTCCTATCCAAAATTTCCTTTATTCGAGTCATCCTCGATCTCAACCCCTGTAAGCCACAACTGATTCGCCAGTATACCTCAACCTGAAACTGATACGACACTTGGCCGCACAATCAACTTATCAATAGCAGACTCCCCCACTTAGCTCACAAGCACAGGTCAAAACACACAAAAACTCACAATGCCCATACTTTATTACTGCCATAATACCATAGTGATATTGAACTAAATCCTTCACAAGCTCGTGCAACAAAAACCATCTAGTACTTCAAAATCATCTGCAAATCTCGCATACACCCTCGTAACAGTCAAGAAAACTCTCATACGCGATCCAAACTCAATCTGCAGCACATATAATTTACTGGTAAAGGAGGACTCGCTACAATACAGCATATGGATCACACGCCCTCAGGACACCCTGCAGGAGATAACCCACCTGCTTCGTCTCAAACTAACATCTCTTTATACCCTTCCACCGTCATAAACATCCCGCAATCACTTAATCTTCCTGAGTCTGAACTCATATCACGACATGAAATCTACTTCATTTCCAACTAAACAACATGAAAAGATCCTTCAACACATCCATAACTCTGGGCTATACATCAAATCAAGATGGAAATCAAGCACCAAATAGTTCTTTCTACCCTCAAGCAGACCCTCCTCATCACATCCAAATCATATCAACACATCTTGCAATCAAATCATACTCATCACGTAGCCATCCATCCATCACTTCCACTAATAGGGACACTACCGAACATATAAATCCAAAATCACGCGCTCACACAATCAACACCTCAGTGCCCAAGCTACAGGAAAATCCCAGCCCCAAGTCTTGTAGACTGGCTCAACATCAACACACATAAATCACATCTCGTCTCTCGTTCAGGGAATCACAAGTCGTCGATGCACAACTGATAACGAGCGCATATGCGCGCATACGAACGCGTGGAAGGAATTTCAAGAGTTATATTTCAAGATGAATCAATGTTGCACAATAAGAATTAAATAATGCGGGATTTACTAATGGTTATGCGGCCTCTTAAAGATAAGTACAGACGTCTCTGTACCGATCCACAAGACTCTTCTAAACCTGCTCATGACTGGTGAGACCTATGTAACCTAGGCTCTAATACCAGCTTATCACGACCCCAAAACCAAATCGGTCGTGATGACGCCTATCATGGTACTAAGCAAGCCTACACTCTTAACCAATTCGGTTTTCTCATAACAACGTTTAAATTCTTAACCTTTTTCATCCGTGAATCAGAAATAAAATATAAAGACAAAGCCCAATACCGTAAAATACATCCCAACATCTGGTGTAAGTAGGTCATGAGCCATACTACAATTGTGCCATAATACATCAAGACAACATTTGTCTGGGAAATAACTTAACAAAATACACAAAAGAATATAGGGAAGGAGAAAGGCGGGTATGTGATCCCAAGAAGCTACCTCACTCTCTCCGAAGATGAATCGCAGCAAACGATCAACTGGCACTATTGTGACCTGGTATACCTGAATCTGCACACAAGGTGCAGGGGGTAACGTGAGTACACCAACTCAGTAAGTAACAAGCCCAAACTTTGGGCTGAGAGGTAGTGATAGACTAAACCTCAATATTTATAATAGAATCAATGTACAGAAATTTAGGCATGCTTTCAGTTAACTAGATAGCTCAAAGTGATAAGATAAGTACAGTTACGAACAGTTTAACATATGTAACTTAACATATCCTACATGTCAATGCATCAAATGTAGGGAATGCACAATGTGCTCCCACTCTCAAATACTCGTCCACCCAGTACTGTATATGGCCCGCATGACCCAGGGAATATCTATCCCGGAATATATACACATCAGACAGAAGTCACTCAGTACTGACTAAGGCCAATCCATCCCTATGGAGAAGATCCATCTTCAGATAATATTACACCTCACAACCACTCGGTACTGTATATGGCTCACACAGCCCAGGGAAGATCCATCCCAGAATATATATACATATCTGACATCAGTCTCTTAGTACCGAGAAAGGCCATTCCAGCCCCATGGAGAAGATCCATTCCATCTCCAGATACAAATACTTCGGAAAAGATCCATGTCCAGGGAATATCCATCCCTCAATAATATCACTACGCTCACTAGGCGTGTTTTACAGGCTCTGGTGGGGCTCCTACAGCCCAAGCGCTATCATAAGCCAGATCCAGGCATAAATCAATACAACATGTTGCAGCGTTCAGCCCGATCCCATAACTTTCACTCAATATCAGGCTCTCAACCTCACTCATTCATCATTCTCCAGTCTCGCTCACACCGCTCACAATGCATGAACTAGCCCGAATCAATGAAATAATGTGCAAGACAACAATTAACGACACTGAGACATGATGTGATATGCAATGACAGAACTGATTATATAGTATCAATGAAACATATGGAATGACAGCAATAAGCGACCATTCGGGTCTCGACAGTATCGACGTGAAGCCGTAACATAATATCTAGCATGATTTCTAGCATGTTCGCATTAATCACATTGTCATTAGTACGGATATCACCAAGGAGGAATCACTAGTTGAGCCATAGAATGAACCAGGTCACCATTCTCGTGGTGTACGCCCTCACACCCGTCACTTATCATGTGCGTCACCTCAATTACAATCATATAACATATAATTCGGGGTTTTGAACCCTCAAAACCAAGTTTGAAAGTGTTACTTACCTCAAACCGGATAAAAATCTACTCTGCGATGCCCTTGCCGCTCGACTTGGCCTCAAATCTCCCCGAATCTATCCAAAATCAATATCATATCATTAATTCATGCTAAAGGAACAAATCCCATGTGAAAAGTACCAAATTAAATCAAAAATCCTGAAATTGGCCAAACCCGACCCCCAGGCCCACGTCTCGGAATCCGATAAAAATCACGAAACCAGAATCCTTATCCTCTCACGAGTCCATGCATACCAAATTCATCAAAATATAACTTTGTTTGACCCCTCAATCACCCAATTTTAACTTTCAAGTTCCAAGCCCTAATTCCCCAATTTTCACTCTTAAATCCCACAAATTTCATGCTTAATTAACTGAAAATCACTATAGAATCGAGTGTTAGGTTCAAAAACATTACCTCAATGTGTTTCCCCTTGAATCCCTCTTCAAAAATCTCTCAAAAGCTTCAATCGCGACTTCAAAAATGGTGGAAATGTGCAAAATTTCGTGAAGGGTTTAATTTATACCTTTTGCCCAATTAATCCACATCTGCGGCCCATATACCGCACCTTCGGTCTCCGCTTCTGCGAAAACATATCCTCTCATGCGGATTTCACTTATCCAGCTCGTTTTGCATCTCTGGTCTCCATCTCGCACCTGCGGGCTCGCAGGTGCGCTCAAAATCCCCTAGGCCTCCAACTCCGCACTTGCGACCTCCACATATGCGATCTCCCTTCCGCAGGTGCGGAAAACCAGAACCAGCAGCAATCTCTCAAGTCCAAACTTTCTGATGACTATCCGAAATCATCCCGAGCCCCTCGGGGCCTCCACCAAATATACCAACACATCATATATCATCACCCGAACTTAGTCGAACATTCAGAACACTCAAAACAACACTAAAACACCAAATTACCCTTGGATTCAAGCCTAGGAACTTCTAAACTTCCAAATTCCGCCAACGATGTCGAAACATACCAAACCTCATCCGAATAACTTGAAATTTTTCACACACATCCCAAACGACCCTACGAACCTATTCCAACTTCTGAAATTCCATTCCGACTTCGATATCTAATTTTCCACTGCCGACCAAAAATTGCCAAAAAATCATTTTCTCCAATTCAAGCCTAATTCTACCATGGACCTCCGAATAACATTCCAAACACGCTCCTAAGTCCCAAATAACCTAACAAAGCTATCCGAACCATAAAAACTAAATTTCGAGATCATTTACTTATAAGGCAACTTCCAGTTGATTTTTTCAACTAATTAACCAACTTAAGAGACTAAGTGTCTCATTTCTCTCCACAATCACTCAGAACCTGGGCATACCAACCCAACACAACATAAAAGAGTTGAAGCACACATAATGAAGCAAAAATGGGGGAAACAAGGCTAAAACTCTCGGAACGACCGATCGGGTCATTACACAGGGACACCTCAAAGAGTTTCTGAGTGACCGGAGAAGGACAAACTTTGCTAGAGGACGTGAATAACATCAAGGACCGCCGAAACTGCCCTCGCCAACCCGCACCATCCACACGATCATTGGTGGCGGCGGTGATGCTTTTATCAACAGTGTGAATGTCACCACAAACCACACGCTCAAATGGTCGATCATCCATGAACAGTATGATGAACTCGAAGAAAACATCATTTTCGATAAGTGAGATACCAACGGTTTGGCTTTCCCTCACTATGATGCCCTTGTTATCACTTTACGAATTTTAGATACCGACATGAGACGCATTATGTTAGATGATGGTAGCGGCATGTGCCTTATCCACCCTCGAGTACTTGCAAAAATGAAACTCGAGGATAAGATAATATTGCGATGCATCAAACTAACGGGTTTTAACAATGCAGTTAAGCGAACATCCAGCAAGATCACGCTCCCCATCCTAGCCGATAGTGTCACTATGAAAACCACATTCCATATCATGGACCAAGACATAACATACAACACCATAATATGCCAACCATGGATACACACCATGAGAGCCATCCCCTTCAGTCTGTACCAGGTCATCAAATTCCCAACTCCATGGGGAATATTCAGTATACAAGGGGAACAACGCACATCCCAGGAATGCTATCGCATCACTCTAGACTGTATGGCCACTCAAAAAGCAAAGGACAAAGAAACAGAGGTATATTAATCAACATGGTCGAGGTCGGTATGTGATGGCCACGGGGAAGACATCAGAGACCCCGATACGGTAGAAGCTGCAGGATCAACCATAGAGGACCTTGACCCCATTCAATTAGACAGCAACGACCACAAGAAAACTTACATCGGCTGCAAACTTTAGGAACCGAGTAAGTTTCGTGAATTCTTAACTGCTAACGTGGACTTGTTTTCGTTTAGCCATCCAGATATTCCAGTATCCCTACGCCATGCACAAATTGAACGTCAATCAATTCTACCCCCTAGTGAGGCAGGTTAGGTGTAAGCTCAATTCCGTAATTAATGACGCAGTATACAAAGAGGTGGAAAAATTATTGGAAAATGACTCTGTCATAGAGTCGAAATACCCCCAATGGGTCGCTAATGTGGTCGTGGTGACAAAGAAGAATGGGAATTGTCAGATGTACGTAGATTTCACGGATTTGCACGCCCCAAGAACTCATTTCCATTACCCCATATCGACCAACTCATGGACGCAACGGCCGAGCATGAACTACTGAGCTTCTTGGATGCCTACTGGGGATATAATCAGATCCTCATAGAAGAAGAGGATCATGAGAAAACTACATTCATCACCCATCATGGGTCGTACTGCTATAGGGTCATGCCTCTCGGGCTGAAAAATACGGGGGCGACTTACCAAAGGTTAGTGGCGAGGATGTTCAAAGACCAACTCGGTAAAACGATGTAATTCTATATAGACAACATGCTGGTCAAATCCACAAGGAAAGAAGATTACATCGACCACTTGAAAGAAATGCTCGACATATTCAAACAATACAAGATGAAGTTAAACCTCGAAAAGTGTGCATTCGGGCGTGGCCTCAAGAAAATTCATAGGTTTCTTAGTGTCACTGCAAGGTATCGAGGTCAATACCGACAAAATCAAATCCATCTAAGGGATACCATAGCACTTGACAATCAAAAAACATGTTTAGAGGTTGACTGGCCATATCGCCTCCCTTTCAAGTTTCATTTTGCGATCATCTGATAGGTGCCATAAATTCTTCGGTGTAATAAAAAGGATAACGACCTCCAATGGAACTCTAAGTTCACCCATGCCCTAAAGGAGTTAAAGATCTACTTTTCATCTCCACCATTGCTTTCAAAATAAAAACCGGGGGAGCACCTTCTCGTCTACCTCGCCGTATCTAAAGTAGTTGTGAGCGCGATCCTGATCTGAGAACATAAAGGTACGCAATCTCCCATTTATTACATCAGCAAAACACTATTCGACTCCGAGACACGATACCCCCACCTTGAAAAACTAGCTCTGGCCTTAGTCGTAGCTTAACAAAAGCTTAGACCATATTTCCAATGCCACCTCATCTCTATCGTCACGACTTTCCCCCTAAGAAGCATTTTGCATAAACCCGAGCTATCGGGCAGGTTGGCCAAATAGGCTATCAAATTGCGCGAGCACGATATCACACATCCGTTGCGAAAAACGATAAAGTCACAAGTCCTTGCAGACTTCGTCGCTGACTTCATCACAAAAATAATGCCCGAAGTCGATATAGAAGTCGTGCACGCTTCTCCCCAAACGCAATACCTATGGGTCCTGTACATTGACGGAGCGTCTAACGCGTAAGGATACAGACTAGTACTCGTACTTGAATTCCCAAAAAGTGAAGTGATTCGTCAGTCCTTAAGATGCCCCGACATGACTAATAACGAGGCCGAGTTTGAGCCGTAATTGCAGGATTGAGACTAGCACTCAAATACAGGGCGAAGCGGCTGAGGCTGCAGTGCGATTCCGAACTCGTAGTCAACCAAGTCACAAGGGCTTTCCAGGTAAATGAACAAAGGTTGCAAAAGTACCAGACTGAAACCTGCAAGCTTCTACCTGAGTTCGGCGAATGTCAACTCGACTAGATCCCCCGAGCACTGAATACCGAGGGGATGGCCTCGCCAAATTAGTCGCAATCACCAAAAATATTGCAACCGGAGATAGAAGCATGGTCTACCTTCTGAATTCATCGATAGACCTAATCGAGGTGAGAAACATAAACCTGACTTGGGACTAGCGCAATCGTATTGTTACATACTTGCAGGACGGAATACTCCCAGGATATAAAAAAGAAGCCAAGAATTTGCGAATGCAAGCAGCCAGATACAACATCATTCACAACGACCTGTACAAGAGGACGTACGACGGCCCTCTAGCGAAATGCTTGGGCCCAAATCAGACGCAGCACGTCCTTGAAGAGGTCCACGAAGGCCACTGAGGAGCTCATTCCAGCAATCGAGCTTTGGTCAGATGCCTCATACGGGCAAAGTATTACTAGCCCACCATTAAAAAGGAAGCCATAGATTTCGTGAAAAATTGCGAGCAATGCCAGAAGTATTCCCTAATGATTCACCATACAGGCGAACACCTACACTTAGTAACTTCCCCTTGGCCATTCATTAAATGAGGAATGGACATCGTAGGCCCCGTCCCGAAGGGACGAGGTAACGAATGATTTCTGTTGGTTTTAACTGACTATTTCTCTAAGTGGGTAGAAGCAGGAGCATTCGCCCAAATACGCGAACAGGATGTGATCACCTTCATATGGAAACACATCATATGTTATTTCGGTCTCCCCAAAAAGATCAGATGCGACAACGGACCCCAATTTGCGAGAAAAGAGGTCGTGTGAATTTTTTTTTAAAACGGCACATCAAAAGAATACTCTCGATGCCATACCACTCCATGGGCAACGGATAAGCGAAATCCTCCAACAAGTCGATACTCAAGATCATGAAGAAGAAACTCGAAGATGCCAAAGGATTGTGGTCAAAAATATTACCAGAGGTACTCTGGGCCTACCGAACAACGCCGAAGATGAGCACATGAGATACGCCCTACTCATTGGTCTATCGGACTGATGCAGTAATACCGGTCAAAGTCGGGGAGCCCAGCCTAAGATACTCCCACGAAAGAGGACCCAGTAATGATGAAAGCAGAAGGCAGGAGCTCGACGAAGTTGAAGAACGAAGAGATATGGCCTACGTAAGGATGATCGCCCAAAAGCAACAAGTAGAACACTATTAAATTATAACAAAAAGGCAAAGATCAGGCCACTCAAAGTCGGGGACTACGTGCTTAAAGTTAAAACACAAGCGAGCAAAGACCCAGGGGAAGGTAAACTAGGAACAAATTGGATCGACCCGTACAAAATCACAGCAACAGCAAACAAAGGGTCATTATAACTAGAAACTATGGAAGAAAAGCTGCTACCAAACAACTAGAATATTGCACACCTCAAGTACTTCAACTTTTAAGAGATAAAGCATCCCCAAAGTCGTACTCCTTTTCCCTCACTTGAGTTTTGTCCCAATTGATTTTTCACAAGGAGGTTTTTAATGAGGCGACAGAGGGAACACTTCGGGTTGAAGTGTGCACAAATAGAGGCACAGGAGGCTAGTTCATTGCTCGACCTCTCAAGACTTCTCCAGGTCGGCCAATGAAGGGACTCGATAGACTAGGACTGGGACTGAAATGCCAGCCAACGCACAAATTTCTCCAAGTGTATGAACAAAGCACAAATGTATGAAGTTTATTTCTATTTCTCCAAATGTACAACCAAGGCAACGTTGCCTTAAAGATCAAAACACCTAACTGGCCCTCGACCATAACTAAGTATAGGTTATATCGACTTCGTTCTAATCAACACCTATTTGTCCCTCCACCGTAACTAAGTATAGGTTATATTCGAATAAACACCTAACTAGCCCTCGGCCATAACTAAGTAGAGACTATATTCTACCTTGTTCGAATCAACACCTAACGAGCCCTCGTCCATAACTAAATATAGTCCATATTCCACCTCGTTCGAATTAACACCTAACCAACCCTCGGCCATAAATAAACAAACAATATGTTTGACCTTGTTCGAACTAACATCTACTGGCCCTCGGCCATAATCAAACTTAGGTTTTGTTACGACCTCGATCAAACTAACACCTGTTGACCCGTTACCGTAATTAACCTAAGGATATGTTCAACCCTACTCGAGATAAGTGATTACGACTAAGAAAACCAAGGCAACCAAGCAACAAGATTAAAAAGCATAAAACTCGAACCAAAGAAAAAAGAATCAGGTACAAATACAAAACTCGTATTTCATACTAAGAATACTTTTTACAAGGGCTAGAAAAGACGCCCACAAAAAATGCACAAGTTTGCGGTAAAACAAAAAGAAGGAAAAGAAAAACTACTAACTGCCTCTAGTCCTAGCAACGCCATCAACTTGATCACCTAGTCCATCCCTATCTGCCCCATCACCATCACCATCACCATCGCCCTCAGGATACCCGTCCACATACCATGTATCCTCTTCAATCTGATCCACGCCCGTATACCCTTCATCATCATCGGCCTCCGGTGTAGTAGGATCATATCCACAAGCGACCCGAGCTCCACATGCCTTAACACGAGCATCCTCGAAGATGGCTTCTGAAATGGTTCTCGCCCTCATCATATCTCTAAGTATATCCAGCTGGGCCTCGACATGAATCCACTCCTCGTACAAATCTTGAGGAACATCAGGAAAACTAGAAGTGCAAAAGACTCTTTCTCTAATTCTCCAATCCATTCATCAAGCCGCTCTTCTTTGAGTCTAGTCATCTCCAAGGCACAATATCGCTCGTAACAAAGAATACGGATCACGATCTCAAAATCCTCCGCCTTTGAGTGAGCTAACTCCGCCTTTTCGCGATCCGCTGCCTTCTCGACGACCTAGCCACTTAAAGCATCCGCTTTGAATCCTTCCCCCATCATCCTTATCTCATTGCGTAAAGATTAGAGCCCATCTCATAGTCATCCTCGGCAATGCCTTTACCCCTCCCGCCGACCGGTGAAGAAGGGCCATGAGCCGTTCGTGAGTCCGATGGCTCATCTTCCCGTAAAGTATTAGAAACCCTCACAGACGGCCCTTCGACTTCCATCGTGGCATCGGGAAGGGACACGCCCTCTACGACCTTAGTTGACGGCAGAATCTCAGATGACAACTCGACGTCATCCTCAAGCACTATTGACGTCGTCTCGAGGATGACAAAATCTCCCCTTATCGAATCCACAACCCGGGCGACCCTATCACTAATGTCCATAAATATTCTCTTACGGGGAACCAAATTCTCGCTGCTCGGCGACTCTCTCTCTTCCTTGTCCACCAGACGATGCAAAGGGGAAGCCGAAAGCTCTGCTGTCGATATATCCGCTGGAATAGAAGAAACTGATTATGAGGTAACCGTAGGTGAGGTCGACAACCGACAAACATGGCCGCGATGAAAAAAGGAACAGAAGCAGACGACCGGGCATGCTTAGTCGCAACCACAATGGGAACAGACGCCAAAGAAGAGGCAGCCTTCAGCCTCCTCGAAGATCCTAAAACAAAAAAAAGAAAGATCGAAAATTATCACCGCCAAGAATAAACAACAGCGAGTAAGAGACCATGGGGTCAAAACAACAAAAATATATATAGATGAACTCACCGACCAAGTAAGAAGCATGCTCGAACTTCTTGAGAATCCCCAGACACTCGTGAATCCTCACAATGCGAGGTAGAACCTGCCTAACCCAGTTGGAAATGTCCCCCACCAAAGGAGAGGGCATAGTCTTGGTTGTACAAAGAAGAAACAAAATTTCAGATCCATCGACTAAAACAGACAAATCAAATGCTTTTGATAAAAAATAGATACTTACGAGCGTAATTCCAAGTCTCAGAGAAGCCGTTCGCGTTAGCCACCATGTCTTCGGTTCTGACAAAAAAGTAGTTGTTCCAGAAATGACGATTTGCCTTGTCATACATCTTCACCACCAGGTATTTACCTCCTCGGTGATGAAGGTGCAACATCGTCCCCCCGTAGAAACTAGGGGCGAGGAGATGAATCAGATGGCGAAGTGTGACCTCGACCCCGACCAACTTCGCAAATTTTGTGAGCATCCTAATAAACTTGTAGATGTATGGAGAGAGTTGGGCCAAACAAATGCCACAGTAGCGGAAAAATTCCTCTGCCAACGGGAGAGGGGGAAGAGTATATCCAACATGGAAAAAATATGCATAAAACGCGCAATACTCGGGGCAGTGGATTCGTACCATATCACGCCCTGCTTAGACCAGATCAATGTGGGCAGGAATGTTGAATTTTCCCCTAAGCTCAGCTGGATCAGCCTCTTTCATCGTGACTTCGAGACCTCGGGCTCACCTTCAAGCGCCTTCAAAAAGTCACCTAAATATCTCAATGCGAGGAATTATTTCCTCTACCATAGGAAAATTCTCATCTTCAACGGTGACAGAGACGCCATCAGCACGAGAGGGCATAATCACCGCCAAAGGGACAAGGTCAGTTCCTACACCAGAACCAGAGGATACATTATCCATATTTTTTAGAGAGGATATTCAGGCAAGTGAGTATTATAAGCAATAAAAATCGCTAAGACTAGTAAGGAAAATGCTCAATAATGAAGTAAGGAGAAGAAGATAGAGGGATTCGATATGAAGAATATGCAAAACACGAATGAATGTACTCAGCTCCCTACTTATAAGAATTAAAGCGTCAGAACCGAGAATTCATGCCATCATTACCCAACACTGGTATCGAAATGAAGGTGCACGGGAAACGATGTAGAATATCGAGAAAACGTGCCATAATGACGCATGATATCATAACGTCATTTTGGAGTAGAAAGGATGTGACCTTTAAAGTCGTGACCCATGAAAGGTCATGTCGTCATCCCGTCTAAAACGTCACTACTCGACCTGCTCACCCAATTTTGCCAACCACGATAAACAGAATCCACTCATCAAGGTTGTCTAGTGTCGGCCTTAATAAATGGAGGGACTAACTGTATAAGTCAAAATCTGTCTCAGTAATTGGGACTAAGTAAAAGCGGGAAAAGATTTAGCCGAGGTCTACCAGGAGATGGCAAAGTCAGTGGTCGAGATGCAAAAGGTGGTCGCTACAAAAAGAGTTGTAACAACTAGTTTATTTGGGCCGAATATTAAAGAGAATATTCCATTGGATATTCTTTGTACTTGTACTATTATGGTTTATTGGGGGTGTGCCCCAGATAAATAGGGAAAAAAGATAAGGAATAGGGGCATGTGATATTCATTGGGATAAGAGCAGATTTTGCTAAACGATTCTCTCTCTCTCTCTCTCTTTCTTGTAAAGATACAGAGACTACTTTTTTATCAAGATTGTTGCTCATATTATTCCCAAACTTTTCCATCACATCCGAGAGTATTTCGAATGTTATAAGAAATATTTGTCACTGATCATTGTCAGGAGGAATAATCACCTATCTCATTGTTTATTGGGTGAACCCACTTCTCTTATTTACGTAAATGTCATTTATTGCTAGTCACTTTTCCATTAATACATATATCTTTCGAAACACATATTAAATGCTGATGTCGATTCTCTGTTAGATCTGTCTTACGTTAATCATTTTGTTAGAATCCACATCTAGAGATATTATCCTTAACCAGGTTTAATCCGTTATAATATAAATATTCGTTTTAATCGGGAGTTAATTTTCTTGGTCAAACAAGTAACATCCAAACTAATTTGGACATACTTCAATTATTTATGGAGTATATTGTATTATCCAAACTTTGGATTGAACTTAATTGTAATGGACGTGGTTGAGGATTAAGCCGACCACAACTCAATAGTGAGGATTCATCTTAAGGATAATTAGCACCGAGTCGAGTTGAGAACATGTGAAAGTACGTATGATAAGTTTAGAATAGAGCGAAGGAATATTCCATTGCATATTCCTTCGGTTGTACTTTTTAGGTTTTTTTTAGGAATATCCCCTATAAATAGGAAGAGAAAAAGAACAAAAAGGGATCTTCACTTTCTGATAATAGCACATTGTAAATGTTGACTAGAAATGATATACAAAACTTGTCTTGTCCACTGATTTCATTTGTTCTAGACATATTTTTTTGCTCACAAGATCCAAGGATCTCGTGTTCATCGTCATTTAGTATTATCCCATGTTGCTGCCAGGAAGGAAAATCATCCAAGTCATCTAACATTTGGGTGATAAATTCCTCTTTATTACATTTATTGCCATTATCAACATTCATTGCATGTTCTCTTTACTACATTCATTGACAATCATTGGGCACCTTTTACATTTTCGGGCACGGTCCTACTTCATTGACACATTAACTTTACAAATCTAGTAGTTATTATCTTTAAGTAGGATTCACCCTCTATTTCCTTGTTAATTCGTCTTAAGAAAAGGATTAAACTTTTTTGGTAAAACAATTTGGCGTCATTTGTGGGGATCGAACCCACGACCAAAAATATTTGCAGGAGGTAATACTCCTATCAGACAAAAAGGAAGCCAAAAAGCTTCGAATGCAGACGGCCAAATACAGCATCATCAACCACAACCTATACAAAAGAACGTTTGGCCGTCCCTTGGCGAAATGCCTAGGGCCGAGCCAAACGAGACGCGTCCTCGAGGAGGTACATGAAGGCCACCGCGATGCTCATACCAACAACCGAGCCCTCGTCAGATGCCTCATACGAGCAGGCTATTATTGGCCCACCATGAAGAAAAAAGTTGTCGACTTCGTCAAGAAGTGCGAGCATATAAGAAATACGCTCATATGATACACCAAGAAGGCGATCACCTCCACTCAGTCATATCACCATGGCCATTCATCAAATGGGGAATGGACATCGTTGGACCACTTCCAACAGGACGAGGTAATGTGCGTTTCCTTTTGGTTTTAACTGACTACTTTTCTAAATGGGTAGAAGCAGGTGCATTCGCCCAAATACGTGAACAAGAAGTTATCACATTCATATGGAGGAACATCATAAGCCGCTTTGGCATCCCTAAAGAAATCATATGTGATAACGGACCTTAGTTCACCGGGAAAAAGACTATCGAATTCTTCAAAAAATGGCACATCAAGCGGATACTCTCTATGCCATATCACTCTGCAGGCAACGCCCAAGCCGAATCCTCCAACAAAACAATACTGAACATCACGAATAAGAAACTCGAAGACGCAAAAGGACTATGGCCAGAACTACTACCAGAAGTGCTATGGGCATACCGTACCACGCCAAAAACAAACACACGAGAAATGCCATATTCACTCGTCTACGGGACTGACGCAGTGATACCAGCCGAGGTCGGGGAACCGAGTTTGAGATACTCCAATGAGAGTGGACCAAGCAACAACGAGAATAGAAAGAAAGACCTCGAAGAAGCGGAGGAGCGTAGAGACATGGCTTACATAAGAATGATAGCCCAAAAACAGTAAGCAGAACGGTATTACAACAAAAAGACCAAATTCAAACCACTCAAAGTCGGGGACTATGTACTCAGGTCCAAAACACAGGCGAGCAAAGATGCAAGAGAGGGTAAACTAGGAACCAATTGGGATGGGCCACACAAAATCACGGCAGCAACAAACAATTGATCATTCCAGCTAGAAACAATAGAGGGAAAGCTACTACCAAACAATTGGAACGTCGCCCACCTCAAGTACTTCAACTTCTGAGAACGGGCGTCCTCCAAGTCATACTCTTTTTCCCTCACCTGGGTTTTATCGCAATTGGGTTTTATCAGGGAGAATTTTAATGAGGCGGCGAAGGGGACATCTCGAAGTTCAAGTATATGATTCCTCGCTCCGCCTATCGACTACTTCTCCAGGCCGAACGATGAAGGGACTAGGTAGACTGGAACTTCTCAAATATATATACGGAATAAAAAGAAACATGTGATATTCTCCAACGAATGAATAAACAAAGCAGCATGGAACATTTTTGCACAACACCAACTCATTCTAAATTCTACTTGACATTTGGGCTCAAATTATTTGACATTCGACCTCGCTCGAATTATTTGACATTCGACCTCGCCCAAATTATTTGACATTCGACCTCTCTCGAATTAGTTTACATTCGACCTCGCTCGAATTACTTGACATTCGACCTCGCTCGAGTTACTTTACATTCGACCTCGCTCGAATTATTTGACATTCGACCTCGCTCAAATTACTTTACATTCGACCTCGCTCGAATTATTTGACATTCTACCTTGATCGAATCAATCAAACCTCGACCTCGTTCTAGCTGACTTATATTCGACCTCAAGTCGGTCTATGTTTGACCCCGCCAAAATCAACATCACACGAAAACGGCTGAAATATCAGGGACTTCCCCACATAGCAAACGAAAAAAGAGAGAAAGGGAATCCGAAAACACAAAAAAAAAAATAATTGTTCCATTTTAATTGTTGGATTACAGCACTTTTTACAAAAGGCTCGAGGACGCCTCACAAAAATAGCAAAGCAAAAAAAAAACTAAGTACAAAGGCTTCACTCCGCATCATCCCCGTCAGCATACTCATCATCATGCCAAGGATCAATGGCAAGCCCATCTACAGCATCGTCATCATCGTCCCCGCGGGGCGTACCGGGCTCGTAACCACAAGCTTCACGAGCTGCACGTGCCTTGACACGAACGCCCTCAAGCTCCACCTCGGGAACCTTCCCGGAAGCCTTCAAAGACTTGTACATGTCAGGTTGAGCATCAGCGTGAACCCACATCTCGTACAACTCCCGTGATACACTTGGATCGGCAGAAGTATGAGAAGTAGACAGTGGGGCCAGCTGTTGTTCCTTGTCGGCCTTCAAGATGATGACCTGCTCATTCAGCCCAGATAACTCCCCCTCCAAATTCTCGACCCGCTCCTCCAACCTCGCCACCTTGAGCGCTGACGTCTCCACCTCACTAGCCCGCTCGAACCTATAAACGTGTAGGGAACCCTTCAAATCTGCTGCCTGCGCTACGGCGGCCATCCTGGTCTTGTCCGCTAGATTCATCTCTGTGACCTTACTTCTCAATTCTGCCCTCAAGTCGGCGACCCTGGCCTCACTTTTGTCAAACTCGACCTTTTGGGACGCCACTTGCGCTTGGAGATCTGCATTCTCGGTCATCACCCCTTTACTCAGTTCGAGCTCATCCTTATTAGACATCAGCGTCTCCTCCAACACGCTGCATCGGCTGATGGCTCTCATGATCTCCTCATCTTTCTCCCTCAGCTCCTCGTCCTTCCGCTCAATCTCATCACGGAACACTTGGATTGTCCATCCTTGCCAACACTCTTGACGACCTTTCGATAATTGGTACGGTAATCTCTATACTGTAGACTCCATCCTCCTATAGAGAGTCACCCTCTCCTCCTCTCGCCGGTCGCGCTCGATCTCCAATATAAGAGTCTGACGTGCAAAAGAAGGCAAGTCAGCCAGAATAAAACAACATTTATGAAACATATAAACTTAGGAGGAAAGAAGTAAAGAGTCACCCGCAAGACCATGCCCGATATGCCTAATGACAGGTCTGTATCATTCAGCGTTACCAACGTCTTGTTTTCAGCCTCCGCACACAAAGGATCAAAGGACGGCGCCGCCCGCTCGGAGTTGACCAGGAGGTTATAGTTCACGTGGATAACTATGTGCCGATTAGGACCCTCCGTCCTTATCTCCACACGAGTAACCCTCTCCACAAAAGTTCGGACCTCCTCAGGGACGATGTCTAAGCCAGAATCGTTGTTCCCTGCAGGAACGACTCTACCTCTCCCAGCCAGTGATGATGAGCCACCTTCAGCAGCCCCCATAATCTCTCCGCTACCACGAACTCTCTCAACCTCAGAGTGCGTCTTCTTCATAGCAGCACCCGTCGTAAAAACGGCCTCCACGACTGGTAAAGTCTCTGATCTCGCCTCCAAAGCCATGACTCTCTCTGGATCATCAGCGAAAATGATCTTCCCAGTCTCCACCCTCCGTCTTTTCCTCGGCGATGCCTCCTCGCCACGAGATGACTCGTCAACAAGATGGCGGAGCGGCTGAGAAGAGATTTCATTTGGAACGGCAACAACTTGAGGGGCGGAGTCCCTCATTTGCGGAGCTTGAGTCTGACCTCGTACAGACTCAACTAGAGAAAATTTCATCACGACCGAGGTCACTGCCTGACGAAAGGCGAGCACCGGAGCCTTCGCCTTCTTGGAAACTCGCCGACCTAGCACCAAAAGAAGGTCACATCAAAGGACGATAGTGAATGGCGGTAAATCAAAAAGTAGAAGAGACTTACCAGACAGAGTCTTGGGTCCAAAGCGCTTGTGGAAGGACGCCCAATCGCGGATCCCCGTGGTGTGGGGTAACACGCGAGCCACCCAATCTTCGATATCCAAGACGAGAGAAGGAGAACGCCTCATAGCTGAAAATAAGGAAACCATGAGTAGGTCGAAGAGAGAAAGAAAAAGAGGGAGAAAGATAATAATGAACGTATGACGAGATACTTAATATTGTAGTTCCACTGCTCAAGGAACCTGGTCGGATCCGCCACTAGATGCTCGGTCTTGACAAAGAAATATTTTTGCTAGAACCGCTGATTCGTCTTATCATCCATACCGGACACCAACCCTTTGGTCCCACGATGTCATAGGCGTATCAGGGTGCCTCTATAAAAACTTGGCGAGAATAGATGCAGCAGGGGGCGGATATTGACCTCACAGTTGGCCAGCTCTGCATACTTCGCCAACATTAGAAAAACCTTATATAAATAAGGGGAGAGTTGTGTTGGGAAGACGTTGTAAAAGAGGTAGAGTTCCTCCGTTAACCGAGGGAGAGAAAGAGAATAACCAATTAGAAACAGGTAAACATAGAAAGCACAATATCCTGGCCAATGAACCTGTACTAAATCGCCTTCCTCAAGAACAATTTCGACGTGAGAAGGAATGCGATATTTGGACCGGAGATCGGCTATTTCATCTGGCCCCGTCTTAGAAAGCTCATGAGCGGGAGCTGGGGAAGGTTCCTTAGGGAAGTCATTTCTGACCGAAGGGTTCTTCGGAACCACTTCCTCCACAGTGGGGAAGTTGTCTTTCTCCTCAACTGGGGATACCCCACCGCCGAGAGGAATGACCACCAATATATGAGTGTCATCGGAAACTCCGACGTGAATATGAGTAGAATTGACATATTTACGTAGTAAAATGTGCGCGTCGGAGTAAGAGAGAAAGTATCAACCTGGAAAGAAACCGAAAACTGAAATTGAAGAAGCTGCAAGAAATCAGAGATGGAGATTAGATAAGAAGATCAAAGAAGAATTATATGCATGCAAAAGGAGAAATGTTGAAAGCTTCAAAATGAAGCCCCTCTCCTCTATTTATAGGATTGGGTGACATCAGAATCGAGGTAAAGAGCCGTCAATGGCACCAAAATCGAAGCGACAGAAGTACATACTATGCATTGGGAAGATGCGTAATGATGACGCGCGTGGCCATGACTCCATTCTACGTCAGCCACACCAATCGTAGCCCCACTAACAAGCGCCAGTTCAACCTCGACCAATTCGATCCAACCATCACGACCAAATTTTTTCTGAACGATTGCAGGCAGAGTCTGCTCATGAAGGGACGTTCAAGACCACGACCTCAACAAACGGAGGGACTAACTGTATTGGTCAAAATTTGGATTGCACCTAACTGTAATGGACGTGGTCGAGGATTAAGCCGACCAGGGCTCAATGGCGAGGAGTCATCTTAAGGCGGATTAGCACTGAGGTCGAGTAGAGATCATGTGAAAGTAACGATATGATAAGTTTAGAATAGAGCGAAGGAATATTCCATTGCATATTCCTTCGGTTGTACTTTTTAGGTTTTTTTTAGGAATATCCCCTATAAATAGGAAGAGAAAAAGAACAAAAAGGGATCTTCACTTTATGATAATAGCACATTGTAAATGTTGACTAGAAATGATATACAAAACTTGTCTTGTCCACTGATTTCATTTGTTCTAGACATATCTTTTTGCTCACAAGATCCAAGGATCTCGTGTTCATCGTCATTTAGTATTATCCCATGTTGCTGCCAGGAAGGAAAATCATCCAAGTCATCTAACATTTGGGTGATAAATTCCTCCTTATTACATTTATTGTCATTATTGACATTCATTGCATGTTCTCTTTACTACCTTCATTGACAATCATTGGGCACCTTTTACATTTTCGGGCACAGTCCTGCTTCATTGACACATTAAATTTACAGATCTAGTAGTTGTTATCTTTAACTAGGATTTAACCTCTATATCCTTGTTAATTCGTTTTAAGAAAAAATTTAACACTTTTTTAGTAAAACATATATATTACTTTCACTGTTACAAGAATTTTTGTCTCGAATGAGATTTGTGTTTCTGATCCACCATTTTATTAACCCTGACCATGTTATTAGGTGCTAAAATGTAAACTAATTTAATGACCTCGAAACAACAAGAAGAACACAAAGCTTTAGCTCTTCTAAAGTGCTAGTAGTCAAGGCAATAATCATCAATCAACTACAGTCATTTCCTCAAACGGTACTAAACACATTTTAGACTTTTAGGCGAAAGCAGTAGATCTTCGGATCGACGATTCAACAGACACATCACTACCTGACTCTCATTTTTAGAAACGGTCGATTAAGGTGGGGTCCTGGGAATATAGTGGGGGCCACGTGCTGTGCTTCTCCACTCCATTGGCTTCTTCCTACTCTCCTGTCCCATCTAATACAGTGATTATTTGTTTTTTCCCAATATTATTTGAAGCGCTAAAAAGATTTTCATTTTTGTTTGTCCAATATTTTAAAAATAAATTTTTATTTTTACTCGTACTTTTAACATATCAAGAGAAGATAATTTTTTTTTTCCATCATAACCATATCATTAATTATTTATTTTAAATTATTTTCTCAAAATTATTAAAAATATACATTAATTAATATAGATATTATGGTAAATTATGCACTTAATATATTATTTATTAAGGAGTGCGAAAAGTCAAAACATAACAAATAAAAGTTAATAAAGAAAGTATTTAAATAGTTAATTATTATTGATTACACTTTTTTATTAAAATTTTAAAATGTATTAATTTTTTAGTTACAAATTTTGTGTTTGGATTTATTAATTTATAAGTAACGAATAGACAATTAATTGTATCACATAAATTCAAAATGCAACATATAAAGTGGAACGGTGAAATAATTTGCTATGATTAGTACATATTATTTCTCCCGGATTTCTCTACGGATATGTTGTTGTCCTAAGGTGGGACAGAGCTAGTGTTTTGGACATAATTTTGATTGAAATTAATCAAGTTTTTTAAGTTGTGTTGAAAAATAATTTTTAAAAATTAAAATTGTGCTTGAAAATATATTTTATTTGAAGAAAAATTAAAATTTTATCAGTAAAAAATAAAATTTCGCTCAAAAACTACCATTCCAAATTTTTTTAAAATTATATTTAATAAACAAATAACGTTAAGCCAAAATTGATGGTCAAACGGGAGCGAACACTACAGCCACACTTCTCTATAACAGTATTCTTATATAATAGTCATTCACGGTAAAAATCGAATTTTTTCATCCTCTATAACGATACTTTATTATAATAATTAAAATATTTCGAAACAAATGAGATTGTCATAGAGGTTTGACTGTACTACGTTTGAGAAAGGCTCCCCCGCCTATCTCCTCGATCCCCTCAACCCCATCACTCTCCACTATAGATACTCCCCCTAATTTCTTGCTCTACATTATTCTCCTCCATTAGCAGCCCTTTTTAAAGCAACACACACTTTCATGCTCTGTTTTTCGATCAAACAATAGAGCATGGAAAAACTCACCATTTGTCTTCTCCTCTTACTCTTTTCCCTTTCCCTTTTCTCCATTGCAGGTAACACTCATTTTCTTTAACCTCATTTCCACTAACGCAAAGTCTGTATTTTTATTATTGAACTAATTTTTTTGTTTTTGGTGTATTTACAGATGGTGGATCAATCGGAGTGAACTATGGGCGTGTAGCTAACAACTTACCATCAGCAGTAAAGGCCATAGCCCTTCTGAAATCTCAAGGCGTAGAACGTGTTAAAGTTTATGATACTGACCCGGCTGTACTCAAGGCGCTTTCCGGGTCGGGTATTAAAGTTACCGTTAACCTACCCAACGAGCTCCTTTACAATGCAGCTAAACGCCAGTCATTTGCTTACTCTTGGGTCCAGCGTAATGTTGTTGCTTACTACCCTTCTACTCAAATCGAATCCATTGCCGTTGGAAATGAAGTTTTCGTTGACCCGCATAATACGACCCGTTTTCTTGTACCCGCTATGAAGAATATTCATGAGGCTCTTTTGAAGTACAACTTCCATGACAAAATCAAAGTCTCTTCTCCTGTTGCTCTCAGTGCATTGCAGAACTCTTACCCGTCTTCAGCTGGGTCGTTTAGATCCGAATTGATCGAACCAGTAATTAAACCCATGTTGGATTTTCTTCGCCAAACTGGATCCTATTTAATGGTTAACTGCTACCCGTTTTTTGCATATGAGTCAAACTCCGACGTCATTTCACTTGACTACGCTTTGTTCCGTGAAAATCCCGGTGTCGTTGACGCCGGTAATGGACTCCGTTACTTCAGCCTCTTTGACGCTCAAGTTGACGCCGTATTCGCTGCATTGTCAGCTTTGAAGTACGATGATATCAAAATGGTCGTAACGGAAACTGGTTGGCCGTCTAAAGGAGACGACATGGAAGTCGGTGCCAGCGTGGACAATGCCGCCGCTTACAACGGAAACCTTGTCCGGCGAATCCTCACCGGTGGTGGGACCCCTTTAAGACCCAAAGAAGACCTCACTATCTTCCTCTTCGCACTTTTCAACGAGAACAGAAAGCCGGGTCCCACATCGGAGCGAAATTTCGGGTTATTCTACCCGAATGAGCGAAAGGTTTACGATATACCGTTGAATATGGAGGGACTGAAACATTATATTGACCGGCAGTCACCGATTGCCGGCGGCGAGAGAATGCAGAAAGGCGGGAAGGGAAATGTGTCGGCGAGTGTCCCGGGCCAAACGTGGTGCGTGGCGAGTGGTGAAGCGGGGAAGGATAATCTACAAGCAGCTCTAGATTTCGCTTGTGGTGAGGGCGGAGCTGATTGCCGTTCGATTCAGCCAGGATCCACGTGTTACAATCCTAACACGCTGGAAGCTCATGCGTCATACGCTTTCAACAGTTATTATCAGAAAAAAGGGCGTGCTATGGGTTCGTGTTATTTCGGTGGGGCCGCGTACACAGTTCATCAACAACCTAGTAAGTAGCATATCATTTCTCTACATTATTATAATTTTTATTGAAATTTGCGTTTCTATTCTTGATTACTGTGACATGTTTGACTTATGGTTCGAGGTATAATTTTCGTGTTTATGGTAAAATTTAATGTGTGGCGCAGGTTAAGGGGTTGGTTGAGATGATTTTGCTAACGTGTTCTACTAACTAAATAAGGGCCCCACATATCAAAAATTTGTTGCCATAGGGTCCACAAAGTCTGGAAAGTGGTGCAATCCAGGCAGGTTGGGGGACAACACGTGATAGACGGAGACGTTTATTTTTAGCCGGGAAAGAATAGCCCATAAAATAAATAGCTTTTACATATTATAATATTATACTCCATTTTCTTTTATGAACCTTGGATATAGAGTTTACAAAAAAATAAAAAACTTTTGAATTTGTATAAAATAAGACATACATATTTTGTGCGGCTATAAATTACTGCATAACGATAAATTATATTATGTCATTAGTTTTTGTAGGAACTAAAAAGAAAATAAGTGCGCATAAATTGAAAATAAAAATATATTTTACACTTTTAAACTCTTAAATGCAATTAGTTTCGGCCGACCGACTAATTTTATTTTTTCACCTGAAAGGTCTATCCGTTAAAATTATGTCTCTATACGTACTGTTATCATTAAATAGTGGAGTAGTTAATATATGCATTTTTTTCTTAATTTATCACTTAACTATAGTGGATAAGTATAAGGCCTCATTTGTTTGCACTTAATGGAGGTCTGAATCTTAATCATTCAGATCTCAGACATTAAGTGCGTTTGTTTTTAAAGTCTGAATCTTAATTATTCAGATCTTAATCATTAAGTGTGTTTGTTTTTTTTACTTCACAACCACTTAATGGGTCTGAATAGGTCTGTATGATTAAGATCTATAACAGAGACTTAATTTCATTAAGATCCTATCACATATTCATTATTAACTGCCGTCACCACCTACCATTATCAACTACCACCATACCACCACGCCGCCATCATCCTCAATCATACCATTATCGACCATTACCACCCACTGTTTTCACCTTTCCGATCACCATATATCATTCTCACCCACCTCAACTGACCACCCCATCACCATCAACAACCACAGTCGATGCTGCCCATTATTATAGCCTACAACTACCCACCACCACCTTTCTCAGTCACAACTACTACCACTAGCCGCCATTATTAACTATCATCACCCACCACCACAATCATAATCGACATCATTACTAATCACTACTAGCTACTAGTATGAACCACCATCATCAACCAAAACTACCACCAACCACCGCCTCTAGTCGTCATTCGTTAGCCATCACCACCAACAACTATCATATTTTTAAAAAAATTATATATTTTATTGATAGAATATTAAATAAGTTAGTATTTTATTTGAATTTTATGTTTATTAATTTTCAAATAAAGATGAATTTTATACAATCAGATGTTAAAAATCAAACAGTCTTAATTATTTCTATTCTGATCTTGATACACATCTTAATATATTCAAATATGTATTCAGATTCAGGTGTCTTAATCTTAATACACATCTTGATATTCAAATGTGTATTCAGATTCAGACGTCTTAATCTTAGAAAAAACAAATGAGGCCTTAGTGTGGTTAATATTTGGACTTTTTACCACTTTATTTTTCAAAGATTTATAGAAACATTAGGCGTTTCTACTTCATTTTTCACCATGTTGATTCAATGGATGTTCATTGATGGACAAAATGACACCAGTATTTATTACTATCTATTATTGATAAAGATTTACTTTTTGTACTTTAAAGCTAAGAGTAAAGCATTTCTTTCTATACTATCATATATTCTATTATGGGTACTTGAAAGTTACTGGTCGATTTGCACATTACGCCCACTCAAGTTTTCTTCTATCTGTTTAACTTTTTTCTTTATTTATTTATTTATCGTTGGAGTAACCTTTTTTTCTCTCTCTCTTTTGTTGTTTTATCTTGGCAGAATATGGTAACTGTGAATTACCCACTGAAGATTGAAAAGGAGAGGGGATAGACTGAATTTTAATGACCATAGTTGTAGCTCTTTATTTATTGTAGCTCCTTTCAATTCAGACTATTCTTTTTTTGTGTCATTAGTTGGTGTTGGTCGAGGAGAGCAATGGCTTTGTTCTAGTTGTTGCTTTCCTTTTTGTAATTGTGTTGACATCAACTTACTACTAATATATGTTGCTATATTTTTGGTTCTTTCGTTCATAAATTTCTTGGGTTCAACTTCATCTCTAAACTTTCTCCGCTTATGATTTTAAACATAAATGATATTCTAATGGCTATAAGAGCATATCATTAATATATAAGCAGTGGCGGAGCCACCTTATTGATTGTTTATAGTATTTGAATAATGTAAAAAAAGAAAAAACTCATCATATATAAGCAGTGCCGGAGCCACTTTATTGGAAACCACCCCTTCACGGGAAAATAACACTTTTGTAGCTAGATAAAAAAATAAATTATATATAAATAATTATGTATTGACTCTCCTTAATTTTCTGGTATGTTTATTTTTATATATTTTGACCCCTTTTACATAAATTCTGGCTCCGCCAATATATATAAGCACGGGGAGTAACTTCTTAAAGCAAGTGACAATATTTGCAAATTCCAAAAGGCAAGTTCTATGCGATTGTTTGAGGGATACATTATTCTAAACGATAACCAAATGTTCAAGTCGTGGAAATAGCTTCTTGCATAAATGCAAACAAGGTTGCATGTAATAAACTCTTGTGATCCGGATCTTTCTAGAATTCCATACATAACGGAAGCTTAGTGCACCGGATGGTCTTTTTTTAGTCTAAGTGTTCTTTTAAGTCAATAGCATTGTCTTTCCAATGATGAAAGGCACTAACAAAGGCAAATGGGTTTTTGCTCCTCAACATGAAAAAAAAAAAACACTAGTTGGTGGGAAAGTACCATTTGAGTAGGTCCAATTCTAGCTAATGTAGCAAGAGTTTACATTCAAAAGTGCGACGAAAAGTTTCATTGGATCCTTAGAATATAATCTTTTACTTGGAAAAAGGTATATGATGATACATTATGGTGGGTGTATATGGTTTATGAGTAATGTAATCAACAAGCAAAGTCTAGATTATCCACATGAATGATGTAAAACATTCTAAAATGTGTTTTTCTTTTTGAATGAAATGATTGAATTCAACAAAGCTATATAAACAGAGTACTAAATCATTATGCCTTAATCCATATTATGAAAAGCCACAAGATCCATGAAAGGCAAATCACATGCATTAGACCAAAAAAAACAAAAACTAAGCTGCCTAAACTGCTTAGTCTAAACAATTGAAGATGAAGCAATCTACGAAACAATTGAAACATCCAAAAGAAATTCTATTCTGAAAGACTTGATGCGGAAGACAAAGAACAATATTGGAGGAAAAACTCTTGCTTTTCTCATTAATTCCACAAGTATTTATAGACAAAGAAGTTAGAGAAATAAGAGAAAACCTAAACCTAATAGGAGACCAAGACCTAAACTCTAATAAGGAAAATATTACACATTCCTAATTAAACTCTAATTCTTTCCTTATCAC
>ML415655.1:14004-56361 GCA_005239525.1 Nicotiana knightiana | reverse complement strand
TTACCTTTGCATGTCAAATTTCACTAGTATATAATGTACTAAATTCCCTTTTTCACATGAAACGGTTTATAAAATTACAACAAATTCCCAGCAAATCATATAGCGCATAATAGGCCGAACACGTACGGCCGAAGCGTCGCGAAAATAAATGTGCACTGCCGAGGGTCGAACGGCTTGAACCATATATGCATCTATTACCCCGCTCGTGAATCGAACATGCGACANATATTAAGGAGTTAACAGAGATTATACCTTAAAGCAAGAACTTAAGCAATATAATATGGAACACAACTTCCTAATATTCTCATGCCAATTCAAGGATAATAAGAAACTCAAGATGCATTTAGGAACACATGTAAGGCACATATAAGCATGCTTGTGAGTCCTAGAACTACCCATCATAACATAGTATTAGGTACGCACGGACTCTCGTCACTTCGTGCGTGCGTAGCCTCAACAAATAAGGACATGCAATCATTTATAATCACCTATGGGGACAATTCCCTCTTACAAGGTTAGAAAGGAGACTCACCTTGTGTCGAACCTACTCTCCGGGTCAAGAACGCGCTCGAAACTCCAAACTCGTCACCCAAGGACTCGAAACTAGCCAAATGTTACATAAATACATCAATTCATGCTCAAAGTATGGAATTTCCCTATTTAGTTAACCAAATTAGCCTACTTTGCAATATCTCAAAATACACCCTCGGGCCCACGCGCTCGGATTCCGGAAATTTTCGAAGGAAACACTTACCCGTAACCTAAGGATCATTAATTTATAATTTTTGTATGATTCCATAGAAAATTTCTTGGTAATTTTCCCAATTTTCATAAAACCTAGGTTTTTACTCTAACCCATCATTTTCCTCTAAGTAGTGTGTTAATCTACGTAAAAATTCAAGTATTCAACTTAAATTATAATGGGAATCACTTACCTCTCAGTTGCTAGGTAAAATCTCTTCTTTGAAAGCTCCCAAAATCGCCACAAGTGAGGAAAAATGGCTAAAATGGGACTAAGTCCCGTTTAAATCTAACACTGCCCAGCTGCCCCTTGTGTGCGATCGTAGCTGGGGCAGTGCAATCGCACAAGTCAACGGCCAGGACCCCTGAAATGTCTACTGTGCGATCGCACAAGGAGACCTGCGATCCCGGAGAGTAATTGGGCCAGGCCTGTGCGACTGCGGGGGAGGGAGTGCGAACGCAGAGAAAAAAACTGGGTCAGACCATAAATCATCCTTGTGCGAACGCAGACAAGCCCATGCGATTGCAAAGGGCATTTTCCCACAACCTGCCAACTCCTTCCATGCAATCGTATCATTGCACCTGCGATCACACTGAAGGAAACCAGTCAGTGAAAATCTGGTTTTTTGAATTTAACTCCGAGGGGTCCGAAACTCACCCGAGCCCCTTGGGACCTCGTCCAAAGGCACTGGCAGGTCTGTATTCATGATACGGACTCGCTCAAATTTCTGAAACGTGAAAATCAATTACGAAACTAAGAATTCGACCCCAAAACCAAATTGAATCAAACTTTGAACTTAAAGTTCTAGAATTCGCTTTCAATGCGCCGAACCAACCTATACTACTCGGAATGACCCCAAATTTTGCAAGCAAGTCGTAAATGACATAATGGAACTATTCCCGGTCTCGGAATTCCATTCGGACCTCGATGACACAAAAACACGTTCCAAACCAAATTTTAAACTTAAGGAAACTCTAATTTTGATATTGGGCGCCGAAACGCCCCCGGGTCATCCAAAACCCATTCCGAACATACGCCCAAGTCCGAAATAATCATATAAATCTACCGGAACCGTCAAAACTTGATTCTGAGGTCGTTTACTCAAAATGTTGACCGAAGTCAAACTTGGCCTTAAAGGCCAACCTTAAGGAACCAAATGTTCCTATACCGCTCTAAACGCTTCCGAATCCCGAACCACCCGTCCCTGCAAGTCATAAATCATAATAAGCCGCTACGGAAAGTCTCATTTAGGGGAACGGGGTCCTGATACGCAAAACGACCGGTCGGGTCGTCACATTCTCCACCTCTTAAACAAATGTTCGTCCTCGAACGGGTCTAGAATCATACCTGAAGTGCTGAATAAATGTGGATATCTGCTCTGCATGTCCTCCTCGGACTCCCAGGTCGCCTCCTTGACCGGTTGGCCCCTCCACTGGACCTTTATGGTAGAAACTCTCTTGGATTTCAACTGGCGATCCTGCCTGTCAGTAATAGCAACTGGCTCCTCCTCGTAGCCCAACTTCCGATCCAACTGAATAGTGCTGAAATCAACCACGTGAGAGAAGTCGGCGTGGTACCTCCGGAGCATGGATACATGAAAGACTGGATGAACTCCTGATAAACTGGGAGGTAAAACAAGCTCATACGCAACCCCTCCAACTCGCCTCAATACTTCGAAAGGACCTATAAACCTCGGGCTCAGCTTGCCCTTCTTCCCGAACCTCATAATACCCTTCATCGGTGGGAATTTCAACAGAAACTTATCTCGCTCCATAAATTATCCATCACGCGCCTTCTGATCCTCGTAACTCTTCTGTCTGGACTGTGCTGTGCGGAGCCTCTCTTGAATCAACTTCACTTTCTCCAAAGCATCTCTCACCAGGTCGGTGCCATATAACTTAGCCTCGCCAGGCTCAAACTACCCAATAGGAGAACGACATCGCCGACCATACAAAGTCTCAAATGGTGCCATCTCAATGCTAGACTGATAACCATTATTGTAAGCAAACTCGGACAAAGGCAAGAGCTGGTCTCACTGACCTCCGAAGTCAATCACACATGCCCTGAGCATGTCTTCCAATATCTGAACTGTACGCTCCAATTGACCATCAGTCTGAGGGTGAAATGCTGTGCTGAGATCTGTCTGGGTACCCATCTCATTATGCAACGCTCTCCAGAAGTGCAAGGTGAACTGAGGACCTCGATATGATATAATGGACACCGGCACACCGTGCAACCAGACTATTTCCCGAATGTAGGCCTGGGCCAACCTCTCAGAAGTGTATGTAGTAGCCACTGGAATGAAATGCACCGACTTGGTCAACCTATCCACAATGACTCAAACCGCGTCAACCTTCTGCAAAGTACGAGGCAACCCAACCACGAAGTTCATAGTGATGCGATCCCACTTCCACTCAGGAATGGGCATTGCTGAAGTAGGCCTCCTGGCCTCTGGTGCTCACACTTAACCTGCTGGAAATTAAGACACCTAGCCACATACTCCACAATATCCTTCTTCATCCGCCTCTACTAGTAATGCTACTTTAAATCACGATACATCTTCGTAGCAACAGGATGAACAGAGTACCGTGAACTGTGCGCCTCCTCTAGAATCCTCTCTCTCAGGCCATCAACTTTAGGAACACATAAACGGCCCTGAAGTCTCAGAACGCCATCCTCGCCAATGGTAACCTCCTTGGCACCACCCTGAAACACTATCTCCCGAAGCTCTGCCAAGCACGGATCATCAAAATGCCGAGCCTTAATTTCACCCAATAGCGAAGACTGAGCAACCACATGTGGTAGAACTCGACGAGGCTCTGAAAGGTCTAATCTCACCAGGCGATTAACCAAGGACCGAATGTCAAAGGCTAGAGGTCTCTCCTCTGCTGAAATATAAGCCAAGATACCCATACTCTCCGCCTTCCTGCTCAAAGCATCTGCTACCACATTCGCCTTGCCCGGATGATAAAGAATGGTGATGTCATAACCCTTCAGCAACTCAAGCCACCTGCGCTGCCTCAAATTAAGATCCCTCTGTTTGAACAAGTGCTGTAAGCTGCGGTGATCCATATAAAACTCACAGGACACCCCATACAAATAGTGCCTCCAAATCTTAAGAGCATGAACAATCACCGCCAACTCCAAATCGTGCACAGGATAATTTTTCATGAACCTTCAGCTAGCGCGAAGCATAAGCAATAACTCTCCCTTCCTGCATCAACACACACCCCAAGCCAACGCGTGAAGCGTCACAATATACTGTACACATCCCAGAACCGGAAGGCAATACCAGGACTGGTGCTGAGGTCAATGCTGTCTTGAGCTTCTGAAAGCTCGCCTCACACTCGTCGGACCATCGGAACGGGGCATTCTTCTGAGTCAATATAGTCAGTGGGGCTGCAACGGATGAAAAGCCCTCCATAAATCGCCGGTAGTAGCCTACTAGACCCAAGAAACTCCTCATCTCTGTAGTTGAAGTAGGACGTGGCCAACTCTGAACTGCCTCAATCTTCTTAGGATCAACCTTGATACCCTCTCCGGATACCACATGTCCCAAGAACGCCATAGAATCCAACCAAAACTCACACTTAGAGAACTTAGCATATAGCTTCTGTTCTCGCAAAGTCTGGAGCACCACTCTCAAATGCTACTCGTGCTCTCCCAGGCTACGTGAGTAAATCAAAATGTCATCAATGAAGACAATGACAAAAGAATCAATGTACGGCCTGAACACCCTGTTCATCAAGTCCATAAATGCTGTTGGGGCATTAGTCAAGCCAAAGGACATCACCAGGAACTCATAATGGCCATATCTCGTACGAAAAGCAGTCTTCGGAACATTTGAGGCCCGAATCCTTAACTGATGATATCCCGATCTCAAATCAATCTTAGAAAACACCCGAGCACCCTGCAACTGGTCAAACAAATCATCGATGCGCGACAAAGGATACTTGTTCTTAATAGTGACCTTGTTCAACTGGCGGTAATCGATACACATCCGCATGGACCCATCCTTCTTCTTCACGAATAGAACTGGAACACCCCACGATGATACACTCGGTCTGATGAACCCCTTAGCCAACAACTCCTCAAGGTGCTCCTTCAAATCTTTCAACTTCTTCGGAGCCATACGGTACGGAGGAATAGATATAGGCTGGGTGCCTGGAGCTAAATCAATGCAGAAATCAATATCACGATCCGGAGGCATGCCTGGAAGGTTTGAAGGAAATACATCAGCAAACTCTCGAACCACTGGCACTGAATCAATCATTAGATACTCGGTGGTGGTGTCCCGCACATAAGCAAGATAAGACAGACAACCCTTCTCGACCATATGTCGAGCCTTGAGGAATGAAACAACCCGGCTGGCTGCACTAACTGAGGAGCCTCTCCACTCTAGCCTAGAGACTCGTGCATGGCTAAGGTAACTGTATTGGCATGGCAATCTAGCACGACATGATAAGGAGATAACCAATCCATGCCTAAAATAACCTCAAAATCAACCATGTCGATCAATAGAAGGTCCGCTCTGGTCTCGAACCAACAAAATGAAGTCACACAGGACCGATAAATCTGGTCTACAACCACAGAATCACCCACGGGAGTGGACACATAAATAAGAGTACCCAAGGACTTACGAGGAACATCCAGGAAACAAGAAAATAAGGCCGATACATATGAATAGGTGGATCCTAGATCAAATAACATTGATGCATCTCTACCACCTACTGAAATAGTACCTGTGATCACGGCATCTGAGGCCACTGCATCTGATCGGGCCGGAATAACATAGTACTAGCTGGAGCACCGGATGACTGACCTCCGCTGGAATGAATAAGGGCCGACAGAGATCCCCCTGCCTGGCCTCCACCTCTGGGACGACCTCTACCAGTCTGCCCTCTACCTCTGGGTGGACGAACCGCCAGTGCTGACAATGTAGGCTGATAGCTCTGCTGAACAGCCTTGCCCCGAAGCCTGGGACAAGTCCTCCTCATATGGCCTGGATCCCCATACTCATAACATCTCGCCGGTGGCATGGCCTGATGCCCTGAATAAGAACCCTAGATAGCTGGGGGACGGTGCGAACCCTCTGGCATGGCACTGAAGTAAGGACTAGAAGACCCTTGATAACCGGAATACCCACCTGAGGAACCCTGAATGGCTGGTGGATGGTAGGAACTCTCTGGCATGGCGCTGAAATAGGGCCTCACTGGAGCACCACGGGGAGGTGGTAGAGAAGCTGAATATGGAGGCCTTCTAGGCTGGCCTCTACCGAACTGACCTCTACCCCTGGCTGGGGCACCTATGAAATCTCCTGAAAATCTAGCTCTCTTAACCTGCTGACTCTGCTCACTGCCCCTCGAACGATAACCCTCAATCCGACGAGCTATCTCGACCACAAGCTGATATGGAGTCCCCATCTCCACCTCTCGGTACATGTTGACCCTAATACCTGAGTGCAGCCCAGCTACAAATCTCCGCACTCTCTGAGCATCAGTAGGAAGTATCATAAGGGCATGATGAGACAACTTAGAAAACCTGGCCTCGTAGTCTGTCACTGACATCTGTCCCTGCTCCAGCTGCTCAAACTGATACCGCAACTCTTCCCTCTCAGAGGGTCGGATATACCTGTCCAGGAACAACTAAATGAACTGCTCCCAAGTGATGGAAGGAGAACCTGCCGGTCTACCCAGGATATAGGACTGCCACCATCTGCGGGCCCTGCCCTCAAGCTAAAAAGTAGTGAAGTCCACTCCATGGGACTCCAGTATCCTCATGTTGTGAAGTCTGTCCCTGCAGCTATCAATGAAGTCTTGGGCATCCTCACCCTTCTCACCTCCGAAGATAGGAGGGTGCAATCGGGTCCATCTATCCAGTAACTTCTGCGGATCACCGTCCGCAGCTGGTCTGAGCTCAGGTGCTGCTGCTACTGGCTGGGCTCCACCCACGGGCAGTGTACCTGGGGTCTGATAAACTACTGCTGCATGGCCTGTGGCCTGGGCAATAGGGGTCTAGGCTTCCCCTTCTGCCTGAGATGTGGCAGGATCCACTGGAAATAAACCAGTCTGCGTCATAGTGTCAATAAATCTCATCATACGGCCCATGACCTCCTGGAAGCCTGGCGCCGTCATAAAGTCTACTAGGACAGGATCTGCTGGGGGCACCTCGCCCTGCTCCTCTATGATAGGACTCTCTTCCGGATCCGCTGGGTGTGCTACTGGAATAGCTCTGGGATGCCCTCGTCCCCTAACTCGGGCCGGTGCCCTCCCCCGGCCTCGGACGGCGGGGGTAGCAGCATCTCCCGGGTCTGGAATGTCAGCCGCGCGAGTCCTCACCATATGTGAGAGAATGGAAGAATAAAATTTAGTAAACGAACAACTGCACGATAGAATATGAATAAAGAGAGGTTTCCTAACACCCTATAGCCTCCCGAAGATAAATACAAACGTCTCCGTATCGATCTGCAAGACTCTATTAGGTTTTCCCGTGACTTGTGAGATCTACGTGAACCTAGAGCTCTGATACCATTTTTTCATGACCCAAATCCCAATTTGGGTCACGATGGCGCCCAACTTCGATGTGGCAAGCCAACTTTAATTTACTAGTGATCCCTTTTTAATTTATAAAACAATTCACCATACTTAAGAGGTTTTTCTTTCAAAAGCATAAATTTGAAGTAAATTAGTGACTTAAATGACCAAAGTGAGCAATAAATATAGTAATCACCACCATCATTACAACCCAAAATATTAGAATATCCACTACATGGGCATGCCAGGAACTAGCGTCATAGGTCTACGGGCATCTAATAGAAACTAGTATCCAAAAGAAAGTACAAGTTTGCCCTACTGTCTGAAGAAATAATACAGATATAATAAAAGAAAAGAGGAACTCCAAGTTGCTTCCAGAGATAAGCGTCAAGGAAAGTAGCTCACCGAGAAGTCCACACCCACTATACATCAGGGACGAGCGCCAGATGAATACTCAGATGCACCTGCCTCAGAGCCTGTACAATTTAGTACAGAAGCGTAGCATGAGTACATAAACAAATATGTGCCCAGTTGTAGACGTGATACTTACTAGGGTCAACATTTTTAAATAACATAATTTAATAGGAACTAGGCAGGCATAACAGTCGTAGAAATCACAAAGACATAAAATATCAAGTATCGCTGTAATTACCTTTGCATGTCAAATTTCACTAGCATATAATGTACTAAATTCCCCTTTTCACATGAAACGGTTTATAAATTTACAACAAATTCCCAGCAAATCATATAGCACATAATAGGCCGAAAGCGTACGGCCAAAGAGTCGCGAAAATAAATGTGCAATGCCGAGGGTCGTACGACTCGAACCATAGATGCATCTATTACCCCGCTCACGAATAGACATGCGACGCGGTTGACATAATAGTAGGGCTATTCCGCTCACGAATCATACATGTGACGCGGGTGCCACATACATACATAAAATTATCAATATTAAGGAGTTGACAGAGATTATACCTTAAATCAAGAACTTAAGCAATATAATATGGAACACAACTTCCTAATATTCTCATGCCAATTCAAGGATAATAATCAACTCAAGATGCATTTAGGAACACATGTAAGTCACATATAAGCATGCTTGTGAGTCCTAGAACTACCCATCATAACATAGTAGTAGCTACGCACGGACTCTCGTCACTTCGTGCGTGTGTAGCCCCCGCAAATAAGGACATGCAATTATTTATAATCACCTATGGGGACAATTCCCTCTTACAAGGTTAGAAAGGAGACTCACCTTGTGTCAAACCTACTCTCCGGGTCAAGAACGCGCCCGAAACTCCAATCTCGTCACCCAAGGACTCGAAACAGCCAAATGTTACATAAATACATCAATTCACGCTCAAAAGTATGGAATTTCCCTATTTAGTTAACCAATTTAGCCTACTTTGCAATATCTCAAAATACAACCCTGGGCCCAAACGCTGGGATTCCAGAAATTTTCGAAGGAAACACTTACCCATAACCTAAGGATCATTAATATATAGTTTTTGTATGATTTCATGGCAAATTTCTTGGTAATTTTCCCAATTTTCATACAACCTATGTTTTTACTCTAAACCATGATTTTTCTCTAATCAGTGTGTTAATATACGTAAAAATTCAAGTCTTCAACTTAAATTATAATGGGAATCACTTACCTCTCAGTTGCTCAGTGAAACCTCTTCTTTGAAAGCTCCCAAAATCGCCACAAGTGAGGAAAATGGCTAAAATGGGACTAAGCCCCGTTTAAATCTAACATTGCCCAGCCGCCCCTTGTGTGCGATCGCAGCAGGGGAAGTGCAATCGCACAAGTCAACGGCCAGGACCCCTGAAATGTCTACTGTGCGATCGCACAAGGAGACCTACAATCGTGGGGAGTAATTGGGCTAGGCCTGTGCAATTGCGGGGGAGGGAGTGTGAACGCAGAGAACAAAACTGGGCCAGACCATAATCACCTCTGTGCGAACGTAGACAAGCCCATGCTATATCACAGGGCATTTTCCCACACCCTGCCAATTCCTTCTATGCGATCGCATCATTGCACCTTGATGCGAGGCTAGAATTCATGGTTTAACATGTTATATGCCTTACATTTCATGTGTGTTAATGATTAAAATACACTTTTTATGTGCATAATAGTAGTGTATATTTCATGTGTAGGTGAATTGGAGATGGAAACCGAGCTAAATGGATGCAAATACATCAANTGATTGCTCGAGGACGAGCAAATGTTTAAGTGTGGGGTATTGATGCGAGGCTAGAATTCATGGTTTAACATGTTATATGCCCTACATTTTATGTGCGTTAATGATAAAAATACACTTTTTATGTGCATAATAGAGTCTATTTCATGTGTAGGTGAATTGGAGATGGAAACCGAGCTAAATGGATGCAAATACATCAAAAATACGCTTAAGAGGCGAGGAGGAGTGCACCGGGCTATAGCCGTGCGCCAGAGCCCAAACGCCTGACCCTGCCTGGCGTTAGCCAGGCGTTAGAGCTGAAAACGCTTGACCTTGCCTGGCGTTAGCCAGGCGTTAGAGCTGAAACGCCATCCTTAGCCTGGCGTTAGCCAGGCGTTAGGGCCCAAGCGCCAGGTCCCAAGTTCGGTCAATTCCGAGTTTTGACGATTTTAAGTGTTTCCCGGTTGGAGTAGAAGTCTCCTACACGTTTAGGGTTCATCCTAAGCATATAAATAGACCCCGTAAACAAAACTTGAGGGGAGGATTGGAAGGATTTAAAGGATTCAAAGAGAGAAAAGCATTGAAGTGACAAAACATTGATTTTTACATCTTTTATTCATTACTTTGTAGTTCAATTATGCAAGTTATTTTGAGTTTGATTCTTATGAACATGTCTAGCTAACTTCTTTAATCTAGGGTTTTGGTAGAACCCGTTGGGGATAAACTTCTTGTGTTATTAATATAGTTTTGTTTGGTTGATTTATCTCTATTTGTTCAACTACGTTCTTGTTGTAGTTGATTGAAAGGGCCCTCAATTAGCTGTTCCTATTTATTATGTATCTACTTGAGAGAGAGTGCATATTTAGGTAGTTGTTTGAACAACATCACTCCCGGAGTATAGACGAAAGTCATAACCGAGGGTTTAGAGGTTGGATTAGAGATAACGATACCTCGGGTGCAATCTAAAGTGAACTGTAATGCAATCTAGCTAGCGTAACTTGAGAGAGTGCGTCTAGTAAATTATCATAATTACTTGAGAGAGATTTATGGTAGATAGAGTGTTCGTGATTGATAGAGACAACTAATCAAACTATAAGAAGTATCCGAGAAGTAAGTTCACCAACGGGCGAAACCATAACCTTAGACCTTTATCATTATTATTTGCAACACATTGTTAGTAATTTCTAGTTATTATTATTGTCAGTAGAATTAGTAAAACATCACCAATTTATATTAAACAGTCTTAAGAGAATTGATTGAGTAAAAGTTGCGTATTCTAAAGACTTGATTGATACGTAAATTCCCTGTGGGATCGACTCTGGGCATAATACCCCGGATTATATTTGCAACGCCCGTTTAGTCTTTTATTAGACATAGTTGAGCGTGATCAAATTTTGGCGCCGTTGCCGGGGAATTAACGGTATTATCAATTGAGTTGGAAGAAATACAAAATTCTGAAATATAGTCAATTGTCTTCAAATTTTCGTTTTCACATTGAAAGTTTAACGTTTGCTAATGTGTTGCAGGTGCATGCCTAGAAACTCAGAGGACATGTGAAGTAATTGAAGCCCTATCAGACCTCGATAAAGTTTTCAGGGCCATAAACCGGACGAACCGGAAAAGCTAACATCAACCACAAATTGAACAAATTGAAACCGACATGAAAGATGCACATAACCGGAATAATCACGGGGATGATGTGGTAGACCCAGTCGCTCAAATAGGGGCAGAGGCTCCTTTATATGACTGGGCACAACCCACATCTGAGAATTTGGCCACGGCAATACTGGTTCCTCGGATACAGGCCGAGTTCTTTCAGATAACAAATATTATGTTGCACCTATTGCAGAACAAAGGGCTATTCTCAGGGTCATACATTGAAGACCCCCAGCAGCACTTGAAAAACTTCCTATCAGTCTACAAAACACAGAGGCAGCCTACAAATAGGACTTTGCTTAGATGGTTTGGAACGTTACTCAGGAGGCAATAAAACTGTTGTTGTTTCCATTCTCAGTGACTGGTGCTGCCCAAACTTGGCTTAACTCACTCCCCATCAATTCCATTACCACATGGGAGGAGTTAGTCAAACAATTCGTGAACAAGTTTCATCCACCCAACAAGACTGCTCAACAAATTGATGAAATCTTGAGCTTCAGACAGAAACCAGTTGAAACACTGCAAGAGACATGGGAACAATTTAAGGGGATGCTGGTTATCTGTCCACATCATAGTATTCCAGAGCAAATGTTGGGGAAGCGTTTCTACATGGGTTTAGCTGATAATGTGAAAGCAACTGTTGATGCTTCGGATGGTAGAGCATTCCTGAGCAAAACTTGGAGAGAGAGTCAAATCTTACTTGACAAAATGGCACAGAATTCAGGATGGACAACAAGGAACGCACCCATTACTCCTGCAGTTCATTCAGTGCCATTCGATCCATCTAATACCATTGCATAGAAAGTGGCCACCTTGATAACACAAATGAGTATACTTACTAAGAAGGTGGAAGAATCGGGACAAAAACAGCAAGTACACATCGTGGACACAACCAATGGGGGCTTATGCACTTCTTGCCTTAGTCAGCCACTTGGTAATCATTGGAATACATAATGTCATCACCCTCCTTATCAAGAAAATATGAATTATGTGTCGAATTATGGAAGCCAGAGACAAGGGGGGAAGAACTGGGGTCAGCAAGTTCAACCATATAGGCCACCTCACCAACAGCAGAATAGTGGAAATATGGGTGTCAGGGGACCACAAGGTAATGCAGCACCGTATCAGAGGCCACAAGGTTATACCCATCAGAATCAGCAACAATCATACTACCCTCCTCAGCAACAACAAGGGGGAAGGCAAGAAGATGGGTTTGCCAGGTTAGAAGCTATGATGCAGCAGGTAATTGGGTCAAATGCCAAAATCAGTGAAAGAGTAGATGTACATGATGCAGCTATTAAAAATATTGAAATACAGTTGGGCCAGATATCTATGGCAGTAAACAGTCGTCCTCCTGGAACTTTACCTGCAGATACTCAGGTAATCATGTGGACCAGGGCCCAAGGCAGCTGATGGCAGTGACTCTTCGCAGTGGTAGAGAATTAAATTTGGAACTGGAAAGAGCTCATGAAAGCAGACAGATCGAGACACTGGTACCCATGCCGACTGAATTTGATGATTCAACAAACTTGACCAAGGCAACATCACAACCTAGTGAAGAAGATCCCNACTGGGAAAAAGAGACCACCAGTTCCATTCCCTCAGAGGCTGGCTAAATACCAAAAGGATGAACAGTACAAGAAGTTCTTGGACATGCTCAAGCAGATACAGGTAAATATTCCATTGTTTGATGCATTGAAAGAAATGCCTGGGTATGCTAAAATGATGAAGGAATAGATGTCTAGAAAAGTTGACTTCCAAGATCTAGCTACTGTCACCCTTACTCAGACTTGTAGTGTGGTGGTGACACATCCTATTGCTGAAAAGTTGTCTGACCCAGGGAGCTTTAAAATTCCGTGTACTATAGGCAACTTAACTTTCACCAAAGCTCTATGTGACTTGGGGGAGAGCATTAATCTGATGCCTCTGGCCATATATAAAAGACTGGGGATAGGTAGAGCCAGGCCCACCTCCATGCTGCTGCAACTTGCTGATAGGACGGTGAAGAGGCCGTCGGGTATTCTGGATGATGTCTTTGTGCAAGTGGGGAAGTTTGTATTTCCTACTGATTTTGTGATATTAGACTTCAAGGTAGATGAGGAAATTCCCATAATCTTGGGAAGTCCATTTTTGGCCAGGGGCAGAGCTCTTATTGATTGTGAGACTGGTGAACTTAAGATGAGGCTCAACAATGAAGAAATCACTTTCAACGTCCAGAAGTCTATGAAGAGACCTAGTGCGTTCGCCAACTGCTCTCTTATTGATGCTGTGAATGTGATCCCAGAAAAAGATAATGCTTTCCTGACTGTTGGGGACCCTTTAGATGAATGTTTCATGAAGCTGGATGATATGAACGGTGAAGAACTAGCAGATTGGGTGTTAGCACTTGAGGAAAAAGAGGTATGGAAACAGGCTCTCGAGTTTGATTCACTATATGTAGAGGAAAGAGAGAACCCGCCGGCCGAGCCATCTATTGAAGAACCACCCAGGTTAGAACTGAAATCGGAGGATGCTGATGTGGTAGAAAAGATACTAGATTTAACCAAAGACATTGATGATACATATTTTTTTGGATCTAGTGTCATTATTGTTGAGGATGTTAGTACTCACTCCAACCATTTGTTCACATTGTGCTGGGATGATGATATGCAAATAGAGTTATCCGAACCACCTGATGAGCTGAGGGATAAAGAACAAGATGCCTACATTCTTGAATTCTTCCTGCCAGAAAGTAGGGAGTACATATTTCATCGAAAAGCCAAGAAGCGCAGATTAGTAGATGATTTTATTGGGCTAGGCAGATTTGTTTCACCACCCCATGAGCATGATCATAGAGCAGAATCAAAAATTAGGGTTCAATTCATAAGTTCAAAGTGGAGGCATAAAGTGATTCAAGCATGTGCTCAAAGGAGCATGAAAGCGAGATCAACAGAAAGGATGTCAACACCNGTGTGATACATATTTGTTGTGATTTGTTGTGTTTAGTGTGTATTCTTGTTAGTAGTTTAGTTTTCTTGTTGGTAAGTGTTTATTTTTAAAGTAGAACAACAAAACAGAAATTTTTTTTTTACAAATATGTGGACTTTTCCTGACTATGGATCTCCTAGACAGTTTTCTTGAGGGAAGTAAGTCTAGAGAAAATACCAAAAAAAAAAAGATTTTTTGTTTTAAGTAGTGTAGTAATTCCCCCTTGGTTTTTCTTTGGACCACGGTTCTTTTCCAAGGGTTTTTAATTGAACCGGGTGTAGGTAGTTTTTAATTTTTGGGAGTAGGAATCATATGGTTAAGAGCTTAATAGTAGCAATATCTAGAAGCGTGCTAATGCCTTGAGAATAGTCAGTACTTTGGTTGTGACGCTTAGGCTCAATTTTTTTGACTCCAGGATAAATACCTTAAATCAGGAATTCTTAAGATTTGCTTAACTGCTTTGACTGGAGTGTCGTGATAGATCCAATCCTGAGTGAGTTATGTGCCAAGTGTGTGTGAGATTTGTATGTTATTCTGTGCATTGCATTTGATGTCTAGAACTTGCCCCGTGTGTGTGCAAAGCGAAATAGAAGTTTTGTTCAGTCTTGGAAGTGATATAGGCATTTCTTTGAGAGCCAGCCATATATATTTCACCCACCTAATTGTTTTGTATCGTCGTTAACCCCGTTGAGCCTGTAATCCTGTTTCTTTGGCAACCACATTACAAGCCATATCCCTTTGTTTGAATCGATCATATATTTGAACCTTGTCACCTCTCGTAAGCACTGAAAATGTGATGAATGATGGAAAAGTTAAAGTGTGGGGTGGTAGGTTGGTTTTTGAGGGGAATAATTGAAATAAGGAAAAAGGTGCATTATTTGGAAAAGTAAGAGTCACTTGAAAAAGAAAANTTATTATAAGTTTGAGGTTGAATGCGAAAGTATATGTATTAATGTGCTTAGGGAGGTGTAGTCACTCTTATATCCAAATGTATCCTACCCGTCCCGCAGCCTACATTACAACCAAAATGAAGTCCTACTTGATCCTTGCTGAATGAGCTCGATTAGTAGAGTATTACACTACGGGAAAGCCTATGGTGCATCTTTTGTGGCATATGAATGTTGTTTCTGAGAGCGAGTGAATTATTTCTATCTTGAGTTCCTACGTGTTCTTAAATTTTATTGTGTGAGGAACTAGCTCTTTGCTTTGGTGAGGGCACATGATTCATGGAGGAAAGGTAATGTCGTTGACTTCTATGTTAGAGTAGGTAGTGAATTGTGAATAAAGCATGGTATATGTGAGTCGATGATTGAGGCGAGGATGTCAGACTTTTGTGCTTGAACTGTTTTAAATATTCTTGGTATAACGTGTTAAGAGATTTTCTTAATAAGTTGTGTACATGAGTGTAGTGTTATTGCTCAAGGACGAGCAAATGTTTAAGTGTGGGGTATTGATGCGAGGCTAGAATTCATGGTTTAACATGTTATATGCCTTACATTTCATGTGCGTTAATGATAAAAATTCACTTTTTATGTGCATAACAGAGTCTATTTCATGTGTAGGTGAATTGGAGATGGAAATAAGAAGTATCCGAGAAGTAAGTTCACCAACGGGGGAAACCATAACCTTATACCTTTATCATTATTATTTACAACACATTGTTAGTAATTGCTAGTTATTATTATTGTCAGTAGAATTAGTAAAACATCACCAATTTATATTAAAAAGTCTTAAGAGAATTGATTGAGTAAAAGTTGCGTATTCTAAAGACTTGATTGATACGTAAATTCCCTGTGGGATCGACTCTGGGCATAATACCCCGGATTATATTTGCAACGGCCGTTTAGTCTTTTATTAGACATAGTTGAGCGTGATCACACCTGCGATCGCACTGAAGAAAACCAGTCAGTGAAAATCTGGTTTTTGAATTTAACTCCGAGGGGTCCGAAACTCACCCGAGCCCCTCGGGACCCTGTCCAACAGCACTGACAGGTCTGTATTCATGATACGGACTCACTCGAATTTTTGGAACATGAAAAACAACAACGAAACTAAGAATTCGACCCCAAAACCAAATTGAATTAAACTTTGAACTTAAAGTTATAGAATTCGCTTTCAATGCACCGAACCGACCTATACTACTCGGAATGACCCCAAATTTTGCAAGCAAGTCGTAAATGACATAATGGAACTATTCACGGTCTCAGAATTCCGTTCGGACCTCGATGACACAAAAATACGTTCCAAACCAAATTTCAAACTTAAGAAAACTCTAATTTCGATATTGGGCGCCGAAACGTCCCCTGGTCATAAAAACCCATTCCGAACATATGCCCAAGTCCGAAATCATCATATGAAGTTACCGGAATCGTCGAAAATCGATTCCGAGGTCGTTTAATCAAAATGTTAACCAAAGTCAAACTTGACCGTAAAGGCCAACCTTAAGGAACCAAATGTTCCTATACCACCCGTCCCCGCAAGTCATAAATCATAATAAGCCTCTACGGGAGTTCTCATTTAGGGGAACGGGGTCCTGATACGCAAAATGACCGGTCGGGTCGTTACAATATTATTAAGAATCAAAATGTCATACAAGTGTCAGAGTAAGCACAATCAAAGTTAAATCCTAAACAAGAACAAACTTTCAAGACTATATTATAAAGAGCTGACTCTAGTATAACGGGATTATTCTTTGTAGATGCCTCCGACGGAATCGAAATAATATTTCTATGTCATGCATTACTTGCAAATATCATATCAAGAGGCATGACACTGTTAGAAATAATAGCAAGTGGTGTACCAACAACGATTTTATTGTGATGCCATGATCACGCCCAACTATGCCTTAAAAAAGGACTTAGCGTCGTTGTAAATAAATTCCGATTAATAAATCCGGTGTCGAATTCCATAGGGAATTAACCTATTAAACACAGCTATTAGACTCGCACAAATTCACGCAATCAATCTTCAGAAATATTTAAATAACAAATTGGATGTTTATTAACTAAATATCACGTAATGAAAATGTAACAATTAATAACTAACTACGAACGAGTTGTAGACAAGAATTGGGATGATCTACGGTTATGACTTCCCTTATTGTCGGAATTCTTTCCGCTACATTTTCTATAAATTTGCCTAAGTCTTCTCTACCGATCATGAGCGCCCTGAGTGTCGTAATTCTCTTTCGAGTAACTACCATAATTTACTAGACATATTCTCCCGAATTATGCTAGTTGGCATTAAGTACGGCTCACTCGGATTGCACCAAGGTTTCGTTATCCCTAATCCCACCTTTAAACCCTCCATATTGATTCCTCATATACGTGAGGATGTTGTTCAACAACTACCTAAATATGCACTCTTTTCCGGGTAATACACACTAAATAGGCATAGTCGATTGAGAACTCTTCAACCAACCACAATAATAACGTAGTTGAACAAATAGAGAAAATACTACGGCAAACCTATATTAATGTAACAGGAAAATCATCCTCCAATAGGTTCCATCAAAACCCTAGATTAGGAGTTTAGCTACTCATACTCATAGTAACAATATCCAAAATATTTTGCATTATTAAATTACAAAGTAAGGATAAAAGGATGTAGAAATCGATAATTCTAACTCCCAACGGTTGTTCCACGAACTATTCTTGCCTCCGGTTGCAAAACTCCTTCAAATGTGGCATTTTATGTCTATTTATATGTGTAGGAAAATACCTAAACGACATAGGCCAAGTCCTATTCAAACCAGGAGACGAAATAAGCCTTCAAAGTTCGGAGTGTGTGCGCCTCAGACCTCGCCTCGCGAGGCTTCATGCGAGCTGGACCTCGCCCTAGACCTGGCATCGCCAGCCTTAATGCGAGGTGGACTTGCCTTCTACCTCGCCTAGCCTTCTCCCACACGAGCTAAAAGGCTCGCCTACCCTGCTCTATCGCGAGCTCTTGAGCTTGCTTCTCCAGCTTCCTCATTTACCCACTGCTCACTTATTTATTTTTTCTTTTCAACTGTTTTCGAGCACGCTTTAGACTTTAGTTATTCCTTTTGATCTACTTTCATCTCTAATTCACCTACACAAAGAATAGACTCCATTACGCACAAATAAAGTGTAGTTTATCATTAAAGCATATGAAATACAAGGCAACAAATGTACTAAAATATGAAATTATAGCCACACATCAATACCCCACACTTAAATATTGCTCGTCCTCGAGCAATCAAACTACACTTATAGAGACAACCTTTTTAAGAAATTCCCTTAACTCATCACACCAAGAATCTTTAAAATAGTCTAAGCACAAAGGTGTAACATCCTCACCTCAAGATTTGACTCACAAATACCATGCCTTATTCACAATTCACTTACTTACTCTAACATGGAGGTCAACGATGTCGTACCTTTCCTTTATGAATCACGTGCCCTAACCCAAAAAAGAGCTTAGTTCCACACACAATGATTTTTTAGGAACTCAAAATAGGAAAAATTCACTAATCGAGCTCATTCAGTCTAAAGATCACTTGGGACTTTAATTGGTTGTAAAGTAGGCTGTGGGTCGGGTAGGATACATTTGGATATGAGTGACTACACCTCCCTTAAACACTTTAATGCATATACTTTAATACTACAGCTCATACTTATGTCAAACCAAAATTCCACCTTCACTTCAATTTATATTACCCCATACTTCTTTAAGCACAAGTATATCACTAGCCACCATCATCAAGAATTATTTTTCATACAATATATATATATATATATATATATGTATATATATATATATATACATATATATATATATATATATATAGATATGTATTTATTTTTTCTTTCTTTCTTTTTCTTCAACTAGATTTTAACATCTTTTTTTCTTTTTCAAAACAATGCACCTTTCTCCTTATTTCAATTGTTCCACTCAAAAGCCAATCCACCACCCTACACTTTAACTTTTTCATAATTCATCACAATTCAAGTGCTCATGAGAGGTGACAAGGTTCAATTATATAGTCGATTCAAACAAAGGGGTACGACTTGTAATGTGGTTACCACAGAAACATGATTATAGGCTCAAAGGGATTAACTACGTTACATAAAATTTAGGCGAGTAAACTATATACATCTGGCTTAACAAAGAAATGCCTATATCACTTCCCAGATTGAACAAGACTACTATTTCGCTTTGCACACACACGGGGCAAGTTCTAGACATCAAATGCAAGGCGCAGAATACATACAAACCTCACGCAGACATGACATATAACTCACTCAGGATTGGTTTTATCATGACACTCCAGTCAAAGCAGTTAAGCAAATTTAAGAATCTACGATCTAAGGTACTTATACTAGAGTCAAAAACTGAGCCTAAGCCTCACAACCAGAGTACTAACTATTCTCAAGGCATAACCAAGTTAAGAAATATCGCTACACTTCAATGCATAGCCCAGTGGTTCCTACTCCTAAAAATTAAAACTAACTACACCCGGTTCAAATAAAATCCTTGGAAAAGAATCGCGGCCCAAAGAAAAACCAAGGGGGAATTACTACACTACCTACAAGAAAATCTTTTTGGTTTTCTTCTTTAGACTTACTTCCCTTAAGAAAAGTGTCTAGGAGATCCATCGTCGGGAAGAGTTCAATTTTTCTATTTATATATATATATATATATATATTTTTTTTTTTTTCTAAAAAGAAAACTAAGAAGACACTAACTAAAAACAAATAACTAGAAACAATTAACTAAACTAAGATGACACTTACTAAGAACAAATACTAAAACAAGAATAATTTGTTTTTTTACAAGTCCCCACCCACACTTATTTTATGCAATGTCCTCAGTGCATACACGCATACACAACTGACAAAACCAGAAAAAAAATTGAGTCGGGTGCAGGAAAGACTACCTGGTCAAGTTGTATCATCTCCCTCATCCTCTGAGGCTGCCCACTCTTCATCCTGTGCTTCCTCCTCATCATCATCATCGTCCTCATCCTCTAACTGCTCTAGCTCGGCCTCAGACATCTCAGGTGTGTTGACATCCTTATCATCGGGAAGTCTATATCCATCACCAAGCCCAACCAGCTGTTGAGCATGAGCATTGAGCGGGAACCGCTCATCCAATATGGTCCTCTCCTTAGTCGTGGCTGGCCGTCCTCCTATCCGCAGCTGCAAATCCATCATCCCAGAGAAATGGGCCATAAAACTATCATCACAAGCATTGCACTCGGCACTTGTCAATGATGGCATGGCAGTCTCTTCCTTCACCCGGACGCTAGTGATGTCCGTTTGTCGTAGGGGCTGATCAATGACGTGGTCGAACTCTGGCTCCTCCTCAACTCCTTCATGTCTTAATAACTGAGTCAACATATTAGCAAATGGCATTCGATCGACCTTCTTACTAGTTCAAACTAAAGACATCTGGTAGCAGATCAAATGACCCACATTCACCATTTGAACCGTCATGAGGAAGTATAACACACAAGTCCTCTCACGTCTAATAGGCGTGTCATGATTGCACGGTAGGATCCGTGCATTAATCAGTTTCAGCCACACTTAAGCCTCTGCCCTTATCTTCTTCTTTGGGAATTTCCTGTGTCGATTTGTTTTCTTATCCCGAACCCATGCTGTCGTAGAATGGACACCACAAAGAGTGTGTCTCAACTCTCTGTATATAGGAAGACGAATGAAGTAGTCCAATCGCTCCACAGGAACATCCGGAGCAACTAAAAAGTTACATATTATTGTGACTGAAAAGTCTATCAACCGTCCACGAATCAACACCAATTGTTCAGCATCCTTTGGATCAAACCCGGGATAGAATTACCGAACCAGATTGAGATTTATATCTCCTGTATTATTGAACACAAAACCCAACCCCAACTCATAAATGCCTCTCCAAATAGCCTGGTACTTGGCTTACACACGATGCTTAGGAATAGCAGCTTTTGAATGTACATGTTTTGTCCTACAATGCTTGTACCAGTCCTTAGTATGTGGGGATATGCTTTTGATGCCAAACTCCCTTTGTCCTTGAGGTTGTGGACGCGTAGCTGCTATAGCTGCCACCGCTCGCAATCCATCACTTTGACTAGAACTAGCTTTCCCCCTCCCATTTTCTCTTCTTTGGGGGAGGTGCGAAGGTGGCATTCGCCTTAGGTGGAGCAGTGGAAGTAGCCTTTCCTTTACCGATGTCTTTTATCAGAGGCATATTCGTACCTACACAAGTAAGAATTAATCAGTTTAAGCTGCATTACAACATTGAACACATGGTCTTGCCACCCTACACTTAAGAGTTTAACACATGATTTGCAATAATTTCCGAGGTTACTTAGACTTCACCTTATATTTTCTTAGCATGAGAATCAAGAAATGACATATGGGTGCTTCATCCAATTTCGAAGCATCGGGATACCGGTGAGCCATCCCACACTTAAGATGTTAAAGTGGTGCACGACTAAATAGCACTAATCTTATAATCCCGGAGACTCGGGATCCAATGGGGACAAAGAATGCCTTTGAGGCATTATAACAAACACTTAGCATGCACTAGTGCCATGGGAGTGCTTGTAGGGGTGAGGGATTGCCTCACCTTCCCTCCTTACTATCACTTGTTTACACAATATAAACACCATTCCTATGGGGTTTATGAGGTTGGGACACATAAACACATTATTACAATGAAGAACAACCCTCAAATTTTGTGTCTAATTTCATACCTTCATCCAACTCGAAATTGATAAATAAAAGAGATAAAAATTATACCTTAGATGTTTTAAGAAGAGGTATTCGCCTTTGATTTTGCCTTTGAATTGCCAAATATTGCTTGTCTTCAATGGGGTTGTGAAGGGGAGGGGTTTGGCAGTGTTATGCGTGAATGTGTGAGAGTGTATTTTGTGGGCAGTGGGGCTTGGGCGTTTTAGTTAGGGTTTTTAAGGGGGGTTTTAAGAGAAATAAGGGAAATAAATTAAAATAAGTCGAAAAAATCCTTACCTTGCGATGCCTGCTAGTTACCTCACGAGGCGAGCTCCAACGCGAGCTTGGGGTCTTGCAGCGCGAGGTCTATAGCCTGATTGCACCTCGCCTTTTCCCTTGCGGCGCGAGGTCTCTCGCTTGATGCATCTCGCCCTACCCCTCGTGATGCGAGCTCGCACACCAGGTTCCCTTCAGACGACGCAAGCCTAATGCCTGGCCCAGCTCGCTGAGCACCAGGCGACACACAGTGCCCTGTACGATCTGCTGAAATCACCTGCAAACATGTTAGTACCTAAAAACGAAAAAAAAAATTCTAACTACCTAAAAATCAACTACAAATTGGGTTGCCTCCCAACGAGAGCCTTAGTTTACATTGCGGCACGGCGAATACAAGATTACAATGGGTTGCCTCCCATGAACCTCCTAATTAACATTGCGGCACGACGCAGGCAATCGGCTTAAGGCTCGCTCAGCGTTAGTGGCTCGAGGAAATGAGTCACCGACACTACTTTCGCGTCATCCATGCCCAAATATTGTTTTAACCTGTTCCCATTGACTCTGAACATGCAAGAATCATTTTCCACAACAATCTCTACGGCTCCGGTGGGGTGAATCTCTACCACACAAAATGGTCCTGACCATCTTGATTTTAATTTGCTTGGAAATAACCTCAATCTTGAATTGTATAGCAATACCATATCTCCAGGTTTAAAACTCCGCTTAAGAATATTTTTGTCATGCATCATCTTCATTCTCTCCTTGTATAGTCGTGTGCTCTCAAAAGCATGGTAGCAAAACTCATCAAGCTCGTGCAACTTTGTGACTCTACTTGTACCCGCATCTTCTATATCGAGATTCAACTGCCTCATTGCCCACAAAGCTTTATACTCCAACTCCACTGGTAAGTGACACGCCTTCCCAAAAACCAATTTATACAGCGACATGCCAATCGGAGTTTTGAAAGCAGTACGATAGGCACAGAGTGCATCCTCTAACTTTCTCACCCATTCCGTTCTTGTAGCATTCACGGTCTTTGTCAAAACGCTCTTTATCTCTCTGTTAGAAACTTCCACTTGCCCACTCATTTGTGGGTGATATTGGGTGGCAACCTTGTGGCGTACACCATATTTTTCTAACAACTTTGTGAAGGCTCGGTTACAGAAGTGAGTGCCTCCATCACTAATTATTGCCCTTGGAGTGCCACATCAGGTGAATATATTCTTTCTCAAAAAACCAATGACCCCCTTTGCATCATTTGTAGGGAGCGTTGCAGCCTCCACCCATTTCGACACGTAATCCACAGCTATGAGTATGTACTTGTTTCCATATGAGCTGACAAAGGCCCCATGAAATCGATTCCCCAACATCAAACATTTGTACCTCCTGAATTGGGTTCATAGGCATCTCATGTCAGCGGGAAATATTACCGGTTCATTGGCATTCATCACAACCCTTCACTCATAAGTGTGCATCTTTGAACAATGTCGTCCAGTAAAAGACTGACTCCAACACTTTCGCAGCTGTCCTTACTCCCCCAAAATGGCCACCACATGGGGACGCATGACAAGCCTGCAAAATAGAAGATTGGTCTATCTCGAGGATACATCTTCGGATCATGTTATCAACACAAATCCTGAACAGATAAGGCTCATCCCAATAATACATGCGAGATTCACGAAAGAACTTTTTCTTTTGGACAGACGAAAGTCATAGGGACAATACCACTCGCCAAGTAGTTTTCAATGTCTGCATACCATGGAACTACCTCAAATCTCGTGGATAATAGTTGTTCATCCGGGAAAGTCTCCATAATCTCTTTCACTTCAGACTTCTTCTCGGCTTCTTCCAGCCTAGACAAGTGATCAGCCACTTGATTCTCCGTTCCCTTTCTGTCACGGATTTACAAATAAAATTTTTGCAGTAATAGCACCCATCGAATCAGGCGCGATTTGACTCCTTCTCAATTAGGTACCTGAGAGCAGCATGGTTAGTATAATTACCTTCGAGCCTATCAGGTATGACCTGAATTTGTCAAATGCGAACACCACTGCTAGCATCTCCTTCTCGGTCACTGTGTAATTTAGTTGGGCACCACTCAAAGTTCTATTTGTGTAGTACATTAGATGCATGACTTTATCTTTTTGCTGCCCAAGAACTGCTCCCATAGCATAGTCGTTTGCGTCACACATTAGCTCGAAAGGTTGCCCCCAGTCGGGGGCCACTATGATTGGTGCAGTCACCAGTTTCTTCTTCAACTCCTCAAACTCTACTCTCGGGGACTTTCTTAAAGAGGAACCTCCTACAATCATCAAAAAAACACAAAAGGGTGATGTTTTCAAGAAGTTTACACAAGGGGTTAGTAATTTTGGATAAATCTTTTATAAACCGTCTATAGAAATCGGCGTGGCCAAGGAACTTCTTATTGCTTTGACAGAAGTGGGTGGTGGAAGATTTTCTATCACATCAACCTTTTCACGATCTACCTCAATGCCCTTACTCGACACTAGATGCCTCAATACTATACCATCCTATACCATGAAACGACATTTTTCCCAGTTGAGTACCACATTAGTCTTCACACATCTTTTCAACACTCTTTTCAAGTTCTTTAGACAATCATCGAATGAGTCTCCCACCATCGAGACATCATCCATAAATACCTCCATGATATCCTATACCATATCTGTGAAGATGACCATCATGCACCTTTGAAATGTGGCAGGTGCATTGCATAGGCCGAACAACATCCTCTGGAAGGCGTAGAAGCCATATGGACAGGTGAATGACGTTTTCTCTATATCTTCCGGGGAAATGGAGATTTGATTATACCCCGAGTATCCATCCAGAAAGCAAAAGTAGGACCTCCCAGCCAATCTATCTAGCATTTGATCAATGAACGACAAGGGAAAATGGTCTTTTCGGGTGGCCTTGTTCAATCTTCTGTAGTCCATACAAATTTGTCATCCCGTGACTGTTCTTGTCGATATCAACTCATTGTTATCGTTTTGCACTACAGTCATCCCACCTTTCTTAGGCACACATTGGACTGGGTTGATCCAGTTACTGTCGGAGATGGGGAAAATGATCCCTGCATCTAACCACTTCATCACCTCCTTTTTTCACAACTTCCTTCATGTTGGGGTTCAGCCTTCTTTGATGTTCTTTGGAAGTTTTGTTGCCATCTTCCAGTAGAATTTTATGCATGTAGAAGGCCGGGTTGATACCCTTACTGTCTGCAATGGTCCAACCAATTACAGTTTTGCACTCCATCAATACCTGCAAAAGTTGTTCTGTCTGCACATATAACAAACCAGATGAGATAATAACAAGTAAAGTTGAGTTCGGTCCCAAGAAAGCATACCTGAGATGAGGTGGTAGCGGCAACTTTGGTGGCTCTTCTATCGATAGCTTATCTGGAGGAGTTTTTCTTTCTTCGAAGTGTAAAGGCTCAAATTCGAGCTCTCTTTTCCAAATCCCTTGGCCTTCAAGAGCCAGCACCCACTCCGCCAAGTCCTCTCCATTTACTTTGTCACAGTTCATGAGCTGCTAGAGGGTCTTTAGCGTTCAAAGTCTCATCTTCCTCCTCCAAAATTACATCCACAACTTCTATTAGAGAGCAGTTAGCAAATTCACTTGGTCTCCACATAGATTTCTGCACATTGAATGTTATTTCTTCATCATTTAGTCTCATTTTTAGCTCTCTAGTTTCACAATAAATTAAATCTCTCCCAGTGGCCAAGAATGGTCTTCCCAAAATTATGGGAATCTCCTCGTCTATCCGGCAGTCCAGAATGACAAAATCTGATGGGAACACAAACTTTCCACCTGTACTAATACATCATCAAGGATACTTGAGGGCCTCTTCCTGTCCGGTCGACTAGCTGTAGTAAAATGGATGTGGGTCTTGCTCTTCCAATGTCTAACCTTTTGTAGATAGCCAAGGGCATCAAGTTTATGCTTGCCCCCAAATCACACAATGCTTTAACAAAAGCATAGCTACCTATCATGCATGGGATTGTGAAACTCCCTGGGTCTGATAACTTCTCAACTATGGGTCTCGTCACGACTGCACTACAGGTCTGTGTCAATGTAATAGTGGACAGGTCTTGGAAGTCGAATTTGCGAGACATTAAATCTTTCATCATTTTGGCATACCTAGGCATCTCCCGCAAAGCATCAATCAATGGAATGTTCACCTAGATTTGTTTCAACATCTCCATGAAGTTCTTATATTTCTCGTCTTTCTGATATTTGGCCAACCTCTGTGGGAATGGTGTTGGATGTCGCTTCTTTCCTGAGATTTGAGTTTTATCTTGCTCAGGCACTACTTACACTCTCGTCTCTTGTGCTACCTCAGCCTCCTTCGCAACCTCTTTTTATTTGCTTGTGCATGTTGTACAGTCACCTCAGTTAACCCTGTTGAATCATCTATCTCAATGGGTACTGGCACAAGTGTTTCAGTAGGTCAGCTTTTGCGAGCAATTTCTTGCTCCAGATCTAGGTCTCTACCATTTCGTAGACTCACTGCCATAAGCTGTTTTAGGCCCTACTCTTTAGAATTGATTTGTGTGTCTGCAGGCAACTTCCCTTGGGGACGATTATTTAGAGTCATCGACATCTGTCCTAATTGAATCTCAATGCCCTTTATCTCTGACTCATGTGAGTCCACTCTCTCTTGCATTTTTCTATTGGACCCAATCAGTTGTTACAACATTCCTTTAAGTTCAGCAAACCCATCATCTTGTCTCATTATTTGTTGTTGTTGAGGCTGGTGATAATCTAGCTCCTGATTTTGCTGGTTGTAACCTTGTTGCCTTTGGTAACGCACAACTTGACCATGTGGTCACGTAGCTCCAGGATTATTGTTGTTATTGTACCGCTGTTGTTCTGGTCTATATTGTTGATTCTGCTGCCCCCAATTCTGACCACCTTGCCTCTGTCCCCCATAGTTGGCCACATAGTTCATATCTTTCTGATAGTTCTGGTTGTCACCTTCCACACTCCACGAGCATACATATGGTTGGTTAATTCATGGTGTACATAAGCCCCCATTAGTTGCGTCAAATATGTGTACCTGCTGCTTCTGACCTAATTCATCGATCTTCTTGGTGAGGATACTCATTTGCATCATTAGAGTGGCTATATTTTTGTCTATGGAGTTGTTTGGGTCCAAAACCACTGAGTGAACTACATGAGTGATCGTAGAGTCTCTCGTCATCCATCCTGAGTTTTAGGCCATCTTATCTAGTAGGATCTTGCATTCTCTGAATGTTTTACTAAAAAATGCTCCATTTGCTGAAGCATCAACAATGGGCTTTAAGTCGTCTGCCGGTCCCATGTAGAACCTCTGCCCCAACATCTGATCGGGAATTCCATGATGTGGACATTTAACTAGCATACCCTTGAATCTCTCCCACGTTTCTTGTAGTGTTTCTGTTGATCTGTGCCTGAAGCTCAATATATCATCGATTTGTTTGGCAGTCTTATTGGGTGGGTAGAAATTGTTCAAAAATTGCTTGACTAATTCCTTCTAAGTAGTGATGGAGTTTATGGGGAGTGAATCAAGCCAAGTCTGAGCTTCTCCTGTCACCGAGTGTTGATCCTCAACTTTTTCCTCATATTTTTCAAATATATACACACTTTCAAAATAGTGTACATACATCATAATTTGATTTACAAGCAGGAACAAGTATTTTTCATAATTTTCTATAATTTTTAAAGGCTTTAAATCAATTTATTCCTGTATTTTTTATTATATAAATACTCATTAATTACCTCGCAAATTATTTTATGATGATTTAATCATCTAATTTCATAATTTACATCCATATTAGGATTTAAATATTTTTAGCATATTTGTCATAATTACATTTGCATTTTAAGGGCTAAACTTGCACATTTGCAATAATAGCCTATATGCATTTATAATTACTTTATTTATGCTAAAATAATCTTTTTATACTTTTATAATGTCAGATAACTGTTTTATTTGTTTTTATGCACAAATGATATTTTTTATTATTTATTTATTATTTTTACAAATTATTTATTTATTAAATTTGGGTATTTAAAATCTGGCCTCAATTTGCAACCAATTTCGAACCCAAATGATACGCTCAAATTACACCTTAAAATAGTGTAAGCGGTCGATTGTCAAATATAATAACCCAACAAGGTTGGGGTCGAATCCCACAGAGAACAATATGGAGGCGATTAGGAATGTAAGAGAATTATCACTTATCGCGCAATGCCAAACAAATAGATTTTTGTTTGGAAAATATTTATAACTAAATGCAAAAATATAAACTAACCTAGAAAGCAAGTAAAATGATCAATGGCAACAAGTATGAATGCATCGGGAATTACACTCAAGTAACGATCCAATGTATTTCACGATTTTACAAATATGAGTGAGTTTATGTTAATTAGCCACGGATAATAATTCTTAATTAGATTTTTCCAAAGACTAACAAGACTTCCTAATTGAATTATCCCTAACCCAATTAAGATATTAAGCACTTCGGGGTATGGCTACAAGTAGTTCAATCCTATTCCTAGGTAGAATCTATAAAATGAGGGTTAAAGCCTGAAGTTCTTGTTAATTAATCTTTCACAACCCCAAATTATCTTTTTCAAAATTAATTCAGAGTTAATGGGCGAGTCCTAGGGATAACTAATCCCTTTGGAAACATTAAAGAACAAGAATAATTAAAGAAACAATAACTCACTTCATAAAAGATGAAAAATCATTCAATACATAAGCACAACAAGATATTTAATCCACACTTTAAACATGAATATTTCCATAAACAAGAACTAGTGTTGGAAATAAATACTACACACTTAAATATTCAATACAAATCAAGGAAATGAAGAAAAAAACATAAATGGGTAAGAAATCCTTAACCATAAGCTTGAAATCTTCAAAACCCAAGTGTGTGTGCAAACCCTAGCTTCCACAAATATTTTCTCTCTTCTTCCTTAGTAAAAAAACTATTTTACAATGCCAAAGATATTCCAAAAGATCTGCTAGATCGAGTATATGTGATTTGGGAAGGAGAAAATGTGATTTTAAATTTCAATCCAGTGTTGATGCTCGTTGGCCGCACCTGCGAAAAAATCCTCGCAGGTGCGGTTCCGCAGAAGCAGACTACACATCGCAGGTGCGGTTCTGGGTGACTTAAGCATATTCCGCAGATGCGGACAAAACATCGCACCTGCACGTTCGCAGGTGCATTTTTCTACTGTTGAGCTTCATCCGCAGGTGCGTTCAGTTCTCTGCAGGTGCGACGTCGCACCAGCGGCCCAGAGTCCGCAGGTGCGGAATCACTGGAGGTTTTTGCGCATTTTTCACCACTTTGTGCTCACCTCCACTCCAATTCAACACCAACCACTTCATGGCATCATTTCCCTGAAATTCGAGCAATACACACTATAAACGACCTCATGTTATCATTGAGAGACGCAAAATCTAACGAAAATAGGATAAAACGAGTGGTAAAATCACCACTCATCAACACCCCCAACTTAAAGCTTTTGCTTGTCCTCAAGAAAATCAAAACCAACAACTAAATGAGGTTCTACCATTTCAAGCACAAGTTGTGTTGCTATCATTTATAAATCACATTCTCCACTAAGCATTATGCTTATGGATTTGGTTGGTACTAATAATTAGGCTCAAGTATGCATCTTACCCGAATAACTTCCTCATCAAAAGAATTTCAAGAAGTGCAAAGGGAGTTTCAAAATGATCAAGGGACAAGAATAAGCCTCAAGGAGTGACTCAAAAGCACTGTTCTACTACATATGCTCAACTCATTCATTTCCAGATATATCAATTTCACCAATCCATCCTAATTCATGTGCCCTCACAAGAAAGAAAGTCCCAAAATCACCATATTTCCAAGAACAACACAGGGGACAAATTCACAAAGACACTCACTCTCACAAAGAATTTCAAGTGTTACAACATATCATGCCATAGGCTTGCCTTATTTTAATTCATCGCCTTTTCAAGAACATTCGGTTGGAGATCCTATAAGGACTTTGTAAGCTTGTAATGTAGGCTTAGGGAAGGGTTGGATAAACATTTGGGTACAAGTGACTACACCCTCTTTGAACACTACTCATATTTTTCTTTCTTGTTTCCCTTTGTTTCTTTTCAAACCACATAGCCCTCCTTGGCTCCTAGTTACAACATCGAACCATTTTAAGTACATCTCTAATTTTCTTCAAGGCTCCATATTGATATATATACAAATATTTCTTTTTCTTTTCTTTTTCTCTTTTTTTTTTCTTTTCCTTTTGGAGCTTGAGTAATTTCATGTGAACACTTTGAGGTGTAGGTTCCTACACTCAATATACAACCTTACCAATTTCCACTTTGACACCACACCCCCAACTTAGGATTTTTGCCCCATTCTCAATATTCAAGGAGGGACGGGTTCAAAAGAGGGAATTATTTTGCAAAAGGGGAAGGTTTGTAATGAGGTAGCCAAGGAAAAGGTTAAAGGCTCAAATAGGGTAACTAGTGATAATATTTATACAATGGTGGCTCGAAAGGCTAAAAGAGTTTTCAAATAACACAAAGAATGCCTAAGGTTATTTCTCCAACCAAACATAACTATCATTAGCATTGAAAAACTAACCGGGCAAGTTCTAGATGATGAAGCAAACACAAGAATTATTTACACACACTCTAACACACATGGCACATAAGCTAGTCAAGACGGATCAAGTTCACTTCTTAATAGGAGCATCTAGAGCAATATCATACAAACTAGTAGGCAAAGAGTCACTAAAAGAGCCAAATATTTGTCACACAAATTATTCTTCACCATACCACTTGTTTTATTTCAAAACCAAAATTTGGAGGGGTACTCTTAATTCACATTTCACATACAAGAGACTAATTTATTTAGTATCAAATAATCCAAAAGTCTCATCCTAGCAAAACAAGACTAATTCCCTTAAGAAAGTTGTCATACCATCTATCATAGGGACAAGTCATCCGGTTCACTTTAAAAATGTTCCTGAAAGAACCGTAGCATGAAGAAAACCCAAGGATGTATTATTAAGAAAATAAAAATTGAAGAACAAAGCTAATAATAAAAATCTAAAAACTAAAATAGAAGCACTACTAAAAATAAAAAAATATGATAATAGAAATAAAAAATAAACTAACCACACCAAGCTTAGTAAAATCAATTTGGCATAATCTAAAAAAAGCCCGGCTAGGGCACATAATACTCACGCGAAGAAGCATCATCTGCCTTTTTCAGGTTCCTGAAACTTCCGCTATTCCTTGTGAGAAAATACACATAATACTCACGCAAAGATACATAACAAATATCCATACATAACAAATAAGCCCGGCAAGGGCACATCACAATGTCATAAACAATGTCATAATAGATACAATGTACAAAATCCACCCCCAACTAGAAACATTGTAGTGTAACCACTGCATAATATCAAAATAAATAGCACAGTTTGAGGGTCTCCCTGAGGTCTGCATCAGACTAGCGGACTGCAAGAGAAGAGGCTGGTCAATGCTGCTGAGAACTCTCGTCATCATCATCGGCATCAGCCGCATCGGTCATGAACGGTAGTCCTCGCTGTCATCAGCATCTGCAACTGGTAGCTTCTTGCTCGGCTGCCCCCACCTAATGATCGCTTTGACTCCTCTCCACACTTTGACCAGGAGCTTACCTTTCTTTTTATTTTTCTCCTTTTCCTTGTAAAATAACTCCTTCAAGTCAACATGTGCCTTTGCCAGGCTGGTGTAGGCGGTGTCAAGCTGTGAAAGAGATGTTGCCATCTTGTCCTGAGTATCAAAATACTGCTGCATCTCAGCCCCGGAGTAGTACTCAGGTGGAGGCTTAGGCTGGGAGGTGGAAGGTACAGTGGGGAGCTTGGACACTAGGTCCCGAAGGATAGCAAATTGGGAGTTCATCTCCCCAAAAGGACCCTCTGCTGCAGTAGGTTGTGAGGAGGATCCAGCTCCGGCAGTGGTGGTGGTGGTGGTCTTCCTCTTCTTGCTTTTTACTGCGCCACCCTCACCCTTGACTCTGAGCGGGTGGAAGGGCTTGTCGGCGGGCACCCACTGATCAATGTGGCGCTCCTCAACCTGTGTCTGCCGACACAACTCGGTGATCAAGGACGGAAACATTAACCCCGCTCCATCATCAAGAAAATACTGCCGCAGCTCGCTCAGAATATAATAGCCTGCATTCACTGGAATATCGTCAAGAAGGCAAGCAATGATTAAGGCTCTGGTATAATACATGTATGAGACGTTCCCCCTAGGGGACACCTTGCTACACAGTATATACAACCATATCTTTGCCTCAACTGTGACGTCGATTGACTTCAGGCCTTTTCTTTTGTTGGCCCACTACGCTCTCACACTTTCAGGATACAGCTTGGACAAAAGCCATGCCGAATTGTCGCAATGATCTCTCTCTAGTACTGGCTCAATTGGGTGGTTTGGAATTCCAAGGGCAACATTGATTTCTTCCACCCCGAACCTCACTATTTTCCCTCTGATTTGTATTGGTAAAAACGAGTTTCACACGTAAGCCAACTTTTGACAACTTAGCCAATTACGTGGACATAGGAGAACCCGACAGTTGGATGTGATTCTTTGAAGAGGTATGGAACAAAGAGGCACGGTTCAATAAACCCTCGAGTTTAACAGCCACGGGAAACTCAACCTGATCAAAACAGGGAAGAGGCACAGTCAAAATGAATCTAGACAAAGCTACGCGCAGATTCAAGAAGCCACAATTGATTATTCAAACGTTATAAAATTGTACCCCAATTACCGTTATCCTTTGTAACGCCTCATTAATGTCATAATTAGTCATTAATGAGCAACCATATCAAGAGTTGTACGTTATATCAAGGAATCTCATATATAAGGGAGGGAATACAGCTTGTAAAGGCATCTGATTCTCGAATACAATCTACTTTGCTTTTCTATATTTATGCAATATTGTCTATTATTCATTTTTCTCTATTTCCTTGATTATCAGTAACCCGTGTTCATCCTAGAAATAGCTTTAGACAAAGGATCTAATTCTTTGGTTAAACAAATTGGTTCCGTTACCGGGAATCTGATAATCTTTGTTTGCTTTTCAAGTGATATCCTATGAACTGTGTCGAACTCCAACGACAACAACCAGCAAAGGAATGGAACCCCAGTTCCATCGCCTTCAGGAACCCCACGTGGTTCAAGGGAACAATCCCCAGAAAGATCCATTAACAACAATGGTGATAATGATCAAACTGTAGAACAAGATCGTGTAAAGAAAATGATTGCAGAGTATGTGAGCCAATCTTTGCAAGAATTTGCAAGAGGATTACCGGCAGCACTACCTACACCACCGACGCCACCCCCCAATAATACCATCACCATGGAAAATCCTCAATCTGGGTTGGCAAACTCAGGAAGAGGAGATACTCCTAATGAATCTCTCGAANGATGTTGATAGGTATTCTCAACAACCTTGGAAGCCAAGTGCGGCACCCTTGCCTATACCCAAGAAGTTTAAAATGCCTGACATTCCCAATATGATGGAACAACTGACCCAGGTGATCATGTGACTGCTTTCACTACTGGAGTAAAAGGCAACGACTTAACAAAATAAGAGATTGAATCAGTCCTTGTCAAAAAAATTGGGGAACACTCACCAAAGGAGCCCTAACCTAGTATTCTCTTCTCCCTGAAAATTCTATTGACTCTTCTGCTGTNCTACAACATGGAATGATGTATATAACAGGTATAGTACTAAACTCAGAATAGAAGAAGATATCATCGCTCGTTCGAGAGATTAAGATCATTCCAGATCCAGACGTCCTGAATCAGATAGAAGATCAGGTAAAAACAGGTATGATCCTTACTTAGAATCCTCGGGACGGATTATTCGTCCCAGGTTCGAAAACACTAGGTCGGACTATAGACCACAAGGAAGAGACGTAGTCTCATCCTCGTCTAGATCCAGAAAAGATCGAGATGAACGACCTAGAGGTAATACTCAAATTGGGGATCATACCTTTAATGTAAGTACTACTGAACTTGTCTCAATATTGAGGAACATGGGAGACAAGGTTAAGTGGCCCAAAGAGATGCGATCAAATCCAAATAGAAGGAACCCAGATCACTGGTGTGAATTCCATAATGATCATGGGCACAAAACTGCGGACTGCAGATTTTTACAAGGTGAAGTAGAGAATTTATTGAAATATGGCTATTTAACAGAATTGTTTAGTGATAAAGGTAAACAGGCATATATGAAGAACATGCAGGAGCCCCCAAAGCCTCCTTCTCCAAAACGAACCGTCAACGTGATACACGGAGGTGAAGAAGTAAACGGAGTGGTCTGCAAAACAACCACAAAGTTCACAATTACACATGGAAAACGGGCTCGTGAAAATATGGAAGAGGACGATATAACCTTCGATGATGCAGATATCGGCGGATTAATGTTTCCTCACAACGATGCTATGGTAATATCTTTACTTATTCATGACACTAACATAAAAAGAGTGTTGATTGATCCAGGCAGTTCAGTCAATATCATTTTGCTAAGAGTCATGGAAGAAATGCTACTGGGAAATCAAGTAATCCCAAGGGCACGAGCCATATCAGGGTTTGATAACTCTACGGTTATAACAAAAGGAGAAATTGAGCTTAGCACTTATGCTGAGGGGGTGATAAAAAGTACCAGGTTCCAAGTCATCGATACGGACATGGCTTATAACGTGATCGTGGCAAGGACATGGATCCACGACATGAAAGCAATACCCTCCACCTTGCATCAAGTAATTAAATTCCCCTCTGAATGGGGAATTCAACAAATTCGAGGCGATCAGCAGGCCGCAAGAAATATAAACTCTGGTACACTACAACAAGAAAATAGAGGTGGAAGAATTATGAGATAAGGGAATCTCCCAAGCGGGTAACACCGCCCAAACAAGCATGGAATAAATTACTACACAAATAGGTATGGAAGGTATTATTGTTGAAACAGGTACGAGAGAAAATACTTACGAGAAGGTGAATCAAGTTACCACAGAAGGTGCATTAGACCACACGGATGCAGATTCCAGACCGGATGTCATTCATGAACCGGAGAAATATGAGCACATCAAAACAACTACGGAGGAGCTCGAAATTGTTCCATTATCTGGAAAAAAAGCCTGAACAGAAAGTGAATATAGGCACGAGGCTGGGCCCCTGTCGAAGAGGTAAGTTAATTGATTATTTAAAGGCTAACACAAACTGCTTTGCGTGGTCCCACTCAGATATGACAGGCATCCCACCAGAAGTGATGACTCATAAACTAAATGAAGATCTATCATTCGTACCTGTTAAGCAGAAGAAAAGAAAGCAAGGACCATTCAAGAACCAAGTGATCGACGAAGAGGTACAGAAACTCTTGAAGATTGGTTCGATACGAGAGGAAACGTACCCTAACTGGCTAGCAAAAACCGTGGTAGTACCTAAAAAGAATGGCAAATGGAGAGTATGCGTAGATTATACTGACTTAAATAAAGCATGCCCCAAAGATTCATTCCCATTGCCACATATAGATCAAATGATTGATGCCACAGCAGGTCATGAATTATTAAGCTTCTTAGATGCATATTCTGGTTATAATCAGATTAAAATGGATCCCTCAGATGAGGAAAAAACTTCCTTCCTTACAAACAGGGGGACTTACTATTATAAAGTTATGCCTTTCGGCTTGAAAAATGCTGGAGCTACCTATCAAAGGTTAGTGATTAAAATGTTTCAATAACATCTTAGAAAGACGATGGAAGTCTATATTGATGATATGTTGGTAAAATCAACACAAGCGGAAGACTATTTCTAGCATCTCTCTACTACTTTTGATATTTTACGCAGGTATAATATGAAGCTAAATCTAGAAAAATGCGCTTTTGGAGTGAAATCAGGTAAATTTTTGGGTTTCCTTGTATCGAACAGAGAAATAGAGGTAAATTCCGCTCAAATTAAAGCTATAGAAGAAATACTTGATATTTTAACAAATAAAAAGGAAGTTCAAAGGCTAACAGGGAGAATAGCAGCTTTGGGAAGATTTATTTCTAAGTCTTCCGAAAAAAGTTTTAAATTCTTCTCAGTTCTCAAAAAGCAGAATCAGTTCGAATGGACTGAAGAATGTCAGCAAGCCCTCAAGAATCTGAAGATTTATCTATCGAAACCACCGCTGCTTTCAAAGCCAAAAGAAGGGGAAAGATTGTACATCTACCTGGTTGTTTCAGAAATTGTTGTAAATGTAGTACTGGTAAGAGAAGAAAGAAGTAAGCAATCACCTATCTATTATGTAAGTAAAACTTTTCTAGATGCTGAGACTAGATATCCACATCTGGAAAAGTTAGCCTTAGCTTTAATAATGGCATCTAGAAAATTACGACCATATTTTCAATGCCACCCAATCACCATTGTGACTTCATATCCTTTAAGAAATATTCTGCACAAACATGAATTGTCAGGAAGATTAGCCAAGTGGGCCATAGAATTAAGTGAGCATGAAATAATCTATCAGCCTAGGACTACAATTAAGTCTCAAATACTAGCTGATTTTATTGCTGACTTTAGTAATAGCATTGTACCTGAAGTAGAAAAAGAGTTACAACTCTTTAACGGTGCTAATCCAGGCCTGTGGACCCTGTTCATCGATGGATCCTCAAATATAAAAGGTGTTGGCTTAGGCATAGTCTTAATATCACCCATGAGTGAAAAGACACGGCAAGCTATCAAGTGTTATCCTATAACTAACAATGAAGCAGAGTACGAAGTTGTTATTGCAGGGCTTGTACTCGCACGGGAGCTCTCAATCGAGCAAATTGTGATTAACAGCGATCCCAACTGGTCGTAAATCAAATACAGGGGACTTACATCGCTCGAGAGACTCGAATGCAATAGTATCTTGAAAAAGCACGAGAGCTCGTGAGATAATTCAAAACATGGAAGGTAGTGCAAATACCTGGAGAGTAAAATACAGAAGCAGATGCATTAGCTAACCTCATAGCAGTCGCGGAAGTAACAAACAAAGATAATGCAATTGTCGTCCAACTATTTCATTCAATGGTCGACCAGGACAGGAATGAGGTAACTTTAAACAACTTAACCTGGGACTGGAGAAACGAAATTCTTATTTTTTGCAGAATAACCTGAAGACGGGAAAGCAGCTCAAGCACTTCGTTCCAAAGTTGCACGGTACTGCCTTATTCGTAATTTGCTTTATCACAAGATGTTCGGAGGACCCATAGCTAAATGCCTCGGACCTAACCAAACNCTTTATCGCAAGATGTTCGGAGGACCCCTAGCTAAATGCCTCGGACCTAACCAAACGGAATTTGTGATGAAAGAAGTCCACAAAGGACACTGTGTAAATCACTCAAGGGCGAGATCCTTAGTGAAAGCCCTAATAAGAGCTGGATACTATTGGCCTAAGATGGAAGAAGAAGCCGAGAACTTCGTATCCAAATGCGACAGGTGCCAAAGGTTTGCCAATAACATGCATCGACCAGCGGAATTATTGCATCCAATAATATCCCCATGGCCTTTCATGAAATGGGGTATGGACATAGTGGGACCTCTTCCCACAGCTAAAGGACAGGTACGGTTTTTGCTCGTGCTAACCGACTATTTTACAAAATGGGTAGAGGCAGAAGCGTTCAAACAAGTGCGAGAAAAGGAAGTTAAAAGCTTCTTATGGCGAAACATAATATGCCGCTTTGGAATACCAAAGGAAATCGTGTGCGATAATGGCCCACAATTCATAGGCTCGCAAATCATAGAATTCTTCGAAAGCTGGCAAATCAAGAGGATCACTTCAAAGCCATACCACCCCGCGGCTAATGGTCAAACTGAGTCAACGAATAAGGTCATCATCAACAATCTAAAGAAGCGGCTGGATAAAGCCAAAGGAAACTGGCCTGATGAGTTACCAGCGGTACTATGGGCATACAGAACAACTTCAAAAAGGGGAAAGACCCATTCTTTATAGTCGTTACGAAAGCTCCCGAAGAGAAAGAGGTCATAGCCACGGGAGAAACTCCATTCGCACTTTTCTATGGCTCAGAAGCCTTAATACCTGTGGAGATTAGCGAACCAAGAATAAGGTTCACAAAATCTATGGAGGAAGCAAACGACAACGAATTAAGGACCAATCTGGACCTGCTCGAACCACAGAGAGAAGCAGCAATAATACGGATGGCAGCTCAAAAGCAAATCATAGAGCGTTATTACAACCGTAAATCTCATCTCAGGTACTTCAAGATTGGGGACTTCGTCCTCAAAAAAGTCTTTCAATCAACGAAAGAACCAGGCGTAGGAAAGCTAAATCCAAACTGGGAAGGACCTTACAAAATTCGAGGCATAGCTTGGAAAGGCGCCTATGAGTTGGAAGCTATGGACGGCAGAGTTCTACCAACGAGTTGGAACGCCATCCACCTAAAGAAGTATTACTTCTAAGGAAAAGAAATACCCCCGGTCAGGTACCACATGTTCGATTTTATTTTGAACATTTAAAAATTTTACTAACTTTTTTAGATGATATGCTTAAAGCTAGCCTATCACCAGATAATGATATAAGACGTGCAAAGACGCGAGGAAATTACACAATTCCCGGTCTAGGGTTACACTTTCTTATGGACGTTTTAAAGGGTTAAGCAGTCATCATCTAAAAAACTATATACCTTCGAGTCTGGAATGTTTTTCCTTTTCAGGAAAAGAACCACAAGGAAGGAATAATCAAGTGCTCGAGATCTCATTCTTCAAAGCTCAAACACTTGGGGGACTATACAGTATGGAAGGCTAAGACGAAGCAAAGAATACTATTAGAAAGTCAAAAGCTTGAGCCTGAAGACCCATCTACCCAACGAGACAAGTGATACGAGCAGAATCGAAAGAGATCAAAAGAGTCATCCAAATACAAAGCCTAATGCAAAAATCCAAAAAACTTCGATCATGTTCAGATTGAAAGGCAAAATATTAGTCACGAGAAAGAAATGTACATCTTTATACTTATTCAAAGTTGTTGTAACAAAAACAGTTAGGGGTAAAATATCATCATTAGTGTACTCATTCAAAAAACTGTTATCAAATAAAACAGTTATGGATGAAAGATCTAAATCCTTGTATTTGTTCAGAAAATTGTTATCAAATAAAAACAATTACGAATAAGAAAACATTTCCCTCGTACTTATTAGAAAAAATTTTCCAACGAAAACAGTTGCGGGTAAAAACCCCAATCTTTATAAAAACTGTTACTAGTGAAAAATAGTTGTTCTCTTGTATTAATATCGAAAAATTGTTACATATGAAAAACAGTTAAGAAATACAAGAATATATCAAATCTGTTAATCAAAAACAGTTGCAACATGAGTTTTAGACGATAATCAAACACATGTAAAATGTCATGGAAGTTCAAACAAAAAACTTTCCTTGGAAACATTCTAAAACATGTGTAAAATTCCTATCACTATACTACATTATCATGAAGTTGAGACGTCTTCTTCATGTCAATTATAAAGGGTCCTCTTCTATAAATTATGCCTACTACAAAAAGGCACACATTTAATATGACACTGTGCCTATTACAAAAAGGTACGAGTAGTCTAAAGCATTCTACATGCAAAACTCAGAGGTAAAACTAAAACCTCGAAAAATGAAGCATGCAAAAGACTTAAGGAGTGAAACAGAAACTCAACAAAAGTCATACTAGCATTAATATATTAAAACGGCTATCACGACCCCAAATCCTAACCGGTCGTGATGGCGCCTATCGTGGAACTAGGCTAGCCGACTACCGCGAGTTCACATTTCCTTTTGAAAACCACATTTAAGTTTCAAGCAATTCATAACAATACACAAAAAGTTCTTAATATAATAGGCAAATCTTATATACAGTACTGCCATCCCCAAAACCCGGAGCCGACATGTCATGAGCATCTAGTGAAATAAGCCAAAATAAAGTATTATGATACAAAACTCTGAATCAAAGCTAAATACAACAGGAAGGGAAAGCAGAGATGCTGTGAACGCTGAACAACTACCTCTATATCCCCACGATCCGGCTCCGCTGCGGTATATATATATAAAAGCTAACGCTCAATATCTGCTCCTGAATCTGCACACAGAGGTGCAGGGAGTAATGTGAGTACGTCAACTCAGTAGAATGGAAATAAATCAAGTCTAAGTAGCAAGGAATCACATAAAGTCAATGTCGTCAAGTCACAATGTACACAGCCTTACTTTCCAATAGTATACATGGATATACGAAATCGTCATGCCTTAGAAATAAACTTCACAAAAGTCCTTAAAACAATGCAAATCTTTAACAACTTTAAAACAAGGATTTGGTATGAAAATAAATGTAGTAAAATCATAAGTAGCCCCTTAAGCAAAAACATGTTTCATAATCAGCCCCTCGGGCATGCCTCACAATCCCTCAGCACCTCACAATCACTCAGCAGCTCACAGCCACTCATGCCTCCCAATCACTCAATCACTCGCACTCGGTGCGCTCACTGGGGTGTGTACAGACTCCGGAGGGGCTCCTTCAGCCCAAGCGCTAATATCACTCAGCACCTCACCATCATTCTTGGCTCTCGGCCACACTCGGTGGAACCACTCGAAAAGCCCCTCAGGCGAAGTAATAGAACGGGGTACTCGACCCGAAAACATCATTTTAATGCTCATATAGTGTAAATCAGGCTGAGTTTCAAATAAAATAGTATGCACAATGATGCTGAGTAAAATCATCAACAGGTAGTGAGGAAAACAGCAATAAAACGCCCTCAAAGTGGTCTAAACAGATGGGCATGAGGCCCCAAACACAGCTTACAGCCCAAGTATTTCACAAATCTTTAGAACATAATTTAACATAAGATTTTGAGTAAATGTGAAACTTATTAGTTGCCGCGGAGAGGACCTAGTACAATCCAAAAATCAGTACGCGCCACACACTCGTCATCCGACATGTGCGCCTTTCTAAAAACAATCAGTGAGAAAATATGTAGTCCGGGGTTCCATACTCTCAGGACAAGATTTAAGACCATTACTTACCTCTACTGGGCCGCGACACTAGTCCTCTATGCCTTTTCCCCTAAAATTGGCTCCCGATTGCTCCGAATCTAGCCTAAACCAGTTCAACATCATTAACATATACTCAAGGAACACAACCCAATCAAAAATTATCAATTTAATCAAAAATCTCGAAATTCGGCCAAACTCGAGCCCTGAGCCCCGAGCCCCGAGCCCACATCTCGGAATTCAATAATTTTTACATCATTAGAAACCTCGTCCTCCCACAATTCTATACATACCAAGAACACCAAAATCGGACCATAATTGCCATTCCAAAAACCTCAAAAGAAATCCCAATTCTTTCCTCCCATTTTCCAATTTTTTTTTTCTACCCAAATCCTTAAATTTTCAAGCCTAATCTTAACAAAATAGCATAGGAACGGGATTAACAATCAAAGAACTTACCCTTGCTAAAGAACCTTGAAATTCTCTCTCAAAACCACCTTCAATGGACTCCTCCCGCATGCAAATTGATGAAAACTTAATAAATTTCGCGGAGGGGGTCCTTTTTATACTGTTCTGCACAATCATTTCCGTACCTGCGGACAATTGGCCGCACATGCGGACCCGCACCTGCGTTCCCAGGGTGTGCACCTGCGAAACTCACTTAACTGGCCCATTCTCGCGCCTGCGACCAACATTCCGCACCTGCGACATCGCAGGTGCGAAAAAAATCCTCGCACCTGCAGACCTCTCCTATTCAGGAAAAACCCGCACCTGTGACCTCCCCTTCCGCTCCTGCGTAATCGTACATGCGACTCCCCTTCCGCATGTGCGAAAACACCAGCAAACCAGCACAGCAGATTTCCAAAAATTACTGCAACTTCCCGTCAACCATCCGAAATCACACCCGAGGCCCTCGGGACCTCAACCAAACATACCAACATATCCCATAACATCATTCAAACTTAGTCGAGCCCTCGAAACACGAAAAACAACACCAAAACACCAAATTTACATTAAATTCAAGCCTAAAAATTTTGAAACTTCTAAATTCGCCAACTACGTCGAAACCAACCAAAACACCTTCGATTAACCTGAAATTTTACAGACATATCTAGAATGACATTACGAAATCGTTACAACTTCCGGAATTCCATTCCGACCTCGATAGCCTATTTTCCACTGCCGACCGAAAATCGCCAAAAACTAACTTCCGCCAATTCAAGCCTAATTCTACACC
>ML415655.1:0-13927 GCA_005239525.1 Nicotiana knightiana | reverse complement strand
AGCCATAAAATCCGTATTCCGAGGTCGTTTACCAATAAGTCAACTCTCAGTTGACTTTCTCAACTATTAGGCTACTTTAAAAGGCTAAATGCCTAAACTCTCACCATAACTACTCCGGACCCAAACCAACTGATCCAACACATCAAAAACAAGATAGCGATACTTAAAAAATGCAGAAATATGGGAAATGGGGTAAATCTTACGGAACGATCGGTCGGGTTGTTACAACGGCTAAGCAAAAACTAAGTATTAACTTATACTTAGCCGTATATAATTTTTATATATACATTGAGGTGCCCCTAAGTTGTCATTTGGGGACTTCAAAGAAATCCAAATTTACCCTCGATGGGACTAGGGGTAACCACCAATTGAGACAAAAAAAAGAGGGGGGATGAACCAACTAAACTTCTTCAAGAGGGGGGTTGACTTCACTGGCAGAAGGAACGGGAGCAACTAGGGATGAAGAGGAACGAGTGTCTGGAGTCTCACCATCAGGTGAAGAGAGGTTATGATCTTGTTGAGCCTTCTCTATGGCTTTCTTAGTTTTAGCTATTTCAGTACTAAGGTCGAAAACCTCTTGACTCATTTCCGTTAATGTGTCAAGGCGAGAATTCATGTACGCCCAGCTCACATCAACAGCAGCAGCCTCTTCAAGATCTTCATAATCCCTTGTCCATACTTGAAGCTCAACTCTCAATTCGTCCTTCTCTGCTTCCGCAGCTTCATGGGCGGCCCTTAACGATACAATCGACTCCTCTAGAGTTTGAACTTTATCTAAAGCCTTACGAAGGTCCTCTTGAGTACGAGTGAGTGATTGCACGATCTCGCCTGAGTATTACTCCTTCTGCCCCAACAATTTTTTCAAGTCTCTAATCTCTTCTGAGGCGCGGGACAGTTGCTCAGCAAATGAGGACTCCAGAACACTCTTGTCTTTATCAGCCTGACTGGAAGAAGCCTTCTCTACTGCCAGTTCTGCTGCCATGAGCCTCATCTTCCACTTCAAGGTACTCCTTTCCTCTTCTAAGGCATCCATGTCAATCCTTAGGCCATCATACTGTGCTTTCCAATTATCAGCATCGGCCTACAACTCTCTTGTCTCCTGGTCCGTGCTTGAGATCCTCTTCATGAGCTCCATGCCTATAAGATTAATCTACAAGAAATAAACCAATCAGATATGGTAAAATTCATATACGAAAATGAAAGAGGATAACCTGCATCATACCTTCAAAGAAGTATGCACGACCTCATTGGCCCATGTAAGAGCACCATGGCTGGCTAGCTTGGCTTTCTCAGAGGGACCTGTCAAAGTCTTGAGCCACACTTCGGGCTCACCCGTTTTCTTGAAAAGATTCCCCTCATCTGGAACCTCTATTACCACATGTCGCATCTCTCTTCTGGAAGACCCTACTTCCCTAGAGGAAGTCATGGAAGCAGGCAAAGATGAAACAACAATAGGCACAGAGGGTTGAGGAGCTGGAGAAACCACGGGAAAAGAAGCAGGCACGGAGGCTTGAAGAGTTGAAGAAGCCACGGGCAAAGCAACAGCAGAAGCCGTAATAGCCAAAGGAGCAGATGAGACAGCTTCTCTTAAAGAAGTAGGAAAGACAACAGCCAAAGGGACATGGTTAGGAGCAAGGTCAGAACCTTCATGGAACAAGCAATCCACAGACTTATGAATGGGGGAATGTGAAACATCTTCAAGGGTAGAGGGATCAACCACATACACGGAAGGCAAGGTCAAGGGTGTAAACTCATCATCTGAAACCACCCACCTTCTCCGTGGCCTGTGTACTAAAGCACCTTCTTCTTCTTCTTCTACGGAACGAGACTCACCAATCTTCTTCTTATAGGAAGATGAACCAACAATAATTTCTTGGGCCTGAGCCAAAGACATCTTCAGGATAGATGAAGTAGACATCCCACGAGCAGAGAACCCTATGAAAAGGGAAAAAGTTAAGCGACAAAGAAAGAAGAGACTCGATTAAGGAAAGAAGCAAGAATAAAAGCTTCACTTACCGTGGGTCTTTACATGCCAACCATACCTCCCAGCGAGTTACTTCTAAGATCTCTCTTCTAAATGATCAACGGACAACAATTTTTCTACCCAATCACGGATACCGGAGACATTCTCAACGTTATCCATGATTGCTGAGAGAAGAAAAAACAGAAACGGTGTTAGTAAAACATCTCAAGTCTGAACGAGGAAAAGTAAATAGATGTGAGCTAAAGCATACTCACATGCGCGATTCCACTTCTCAGGGAAGGGAAGATTTCTTCACCCACTAAACCAACAGTGGGTACAACAACATATCGGAGGTACCAACCCCTATCCTTATCATCTCCAGGGGTTATCAACACTCTTTTGCTCCTAGCAGTCAGAGTAAAAACCCCTTCACGAAACAAGGAAGGAGAGTAGAGATGGATAAGATGATTGAAAGTAAAAGGAACCGAGGCTAAAGAAGCTAAACTCCTAAGACATGCGAAACCTCGCCACACAAGCGGACCAACTTGTCCTAAGTAGATATTGAAAAAATGACAGAATTCAATTATGACTGGGTCAATGGGAGGTCTAAACCCTAGAGTGAAAAGGTACGTATAAACAAAAGAATATCCCGTCTTGTAAGACTTTATTCTTTGATTACTATTCAGAATGTAGACAGGGAAATCAGGCTTCCAAAAACACTCCCTACGAACAAGGGAAATCTGACCCTCAGTTATAAGGGTTGGATACCTTTCGACACTCTTAAGGGAAGAAGATTGGTCTACAAGAACTTGATTATCTTTAGCAAAGAAAAACTCAGCAGGGACAATTTCATCAACTCGAGGTTCACGAAGGCGTTCACCTCTACCTCTAGACAAAGACCGAGAGACCCTAAACCTCGGAGAAACTAGAGATCTAGTGGAAGGAGAGGGAACTATCTAAGAAGAAGAGAAGCCCCTCGAAGGAGTGGATCCTAGACTTCTAAGTCTACCACCCCTCCGAATCCTAGTCGGAGCAGAAGATGGTGTTAAATTTTCAATATCTATTACTCCCTGAGGTTGGTTCGAAGAAGACATGTTTACAAAGGCAAGAAGAAAGTTCTTTACAAAAGACAAAGTTAGAAAGTGTTTCGTGGAAGCAAAGAATATAAGAAAGGTATTTATACTTGAATAAAACCGTCAAACATGGAAAAAAAGAAAAATAATGATGAAAAGTCATAATTGAAGATGTCACTTCGGGACTGACACAGCCGCAAAAAGCCCTAAAAGGTGCCGAGTAAATACAGAACCAATCCGAAAAGGACACGTGGTATAAGCATTAAATGGAAGTGACAAACGACGCCTATGGTGCAGAGAAGGATACAATGTTTCGAGGAAAAGCGACGGCAAAATATTCCCGCCATAAATGAATATCCACTTACAAAATATTAATCGATAAATATATGGTAAGTGGGGGGACTATCTGTATTGGTAAAAAAGAGTTTCACACGTAAGCCAACTTTTGACAACTCAGCCAGTTACGTGGACACAAGAGAACGCGACAGCTTGATGTGATTCTTTGAAGAGGTACGGAACAAAGAGACACGATTCAATAAACCCTTGAGCTTATCAGCCACGGGAAACTCAATCTGATCAAAACAGGGAAGAGGCACGGTCAAAATGAATCTAGACAAAGCTACGCGCAGATTCAAGAACCCACAATTGATTACTCAAATGTTATGAAACCGTACCTCAATTACCGTTATCCTTTGTAATGCCTCATTAATGTCATAATTAGTCATTAATGAGCAACCATATCAAGATTTGTACGTTATATCAAGGAATCTCCTATATAAGGGAGGGGAATACAGCTTGTAAAGGCATCTGATTCTTGAATACAATCTACTTTGATTTTCTATATTTCTGCAATATTGTCTATTATTCATTTTTCTCTATTTCCTTGATTATCAGTAACCCGTGTTCATCCTAGAAATAGCTTTAGACAAAGGATCTAATTCTTTGGTTAAACATGATTATGAGTTAAGGATCGACGAAGTTTGTCCGCTTGATATTGGCGTAAAACTCGCGAACCCATGTCTCATTTGCTTTGCAAGGAGTGGGAATGAAGCACGACCACCCAGAGGACACCAACTGACCATAGAAATCTGGTAGCATCTCGCCCAATTTTTCCTCCGCAATCCCTTTCTCAAGCACCAACTTCTTGGTGAGGAGATTGTCATAATATCGGCGATGGTAGTCAGCGGACATGAAACAGGTATTGTCATATTTTTCCTCAACAACCTCTTCGATTTCATGGCCAAGAGGGGCATTTAGGTGTGTGTTCGGGTCCATTTTTTAGGCAAAGTACCTATAAAAAATCAAAACGAAGTTAGACAAGCAGTGGAATCTTGTTAAGCATATTAAAATACTGCACATAGGCCAAAGAACCAAGTCGAACGGGCCCGAGAGGGCCACTTTGCAAAGCCACTATGTTTGGCAAAACTAGTCAGTTTTCGCACCAGCAGAACATCAACCGCAGATGCGGTGGCGCACCTGCGGACGAAAACGCACATGCGGTGATGGACTCGCATGTGCGAAGCCGCACCTGCGGTCCTTCGTCCAAAACTCAACTGCCCAGAAATTGTGTCATTTTTTTTGACTTGGGCTTAGCTTCTTGGCCACTAATATGTACTCAAGACTTCCATATTAGTGTACCAAACTTTGTTCTAACTTCATTAACAATGAAATTAAGGTACGAAGCACTCAATTTTCACCTATACAATTAACCGAACACTTTGCGAGCATTTAGAATTTACTCTCTCTTCTCACAAATTTGGTGCTCACAATAATCCCACACTTTGTTGCTTCACTGAAACTAGAACACAATCCCTACTCTCAACCAAATCCTCACTCTAATTCTACCCTAAATCAGATGGTTCATGGGAATGGGAGTAAACGGCCATGAATGGCTTTAACAAGAAATGCCCAGAACAAAAAAAAAACAGAATGGGGATAGAAAAATGCCACAGTAAAGCAAGGAAGAGTAAAAATACCTGTAGAGTCTCTTGTGATTTGCAGCGAGTGAGAGTTGAGAGAAGTGAGTACAAAATTAATTTTCTTGTTTGAGTTCTAGGGCTTATAGAAATTGACCTGGGGGATAGAATTTGGGAATTTAGCTGGGCGATTTTCGCACCTGCGGGGCTTTTTCCGCACCTGTGGGTGCGCACGTGCGAGTATCCAACCGCACCTGCGTGAAAGTGCGCACCTGCACTTCAGTAACCGCATCTGCGGAGCCGCACCTGCGGAAGCTTGACCGCAGGTGCAGAATCCCTGGGCTCAGCATCAAAAGGTTTGTGAAATTTTTGCGATAGCATTTTTTATCGCAAATTTAACTCTGTGATAGCATTTTTGACATGAGGCATCGCACAATTGAGCAGAATGTTTGCCCAACAAAAGATTTTCTCCTCCTACACTGTTTTTGGCCACCCGATCTCTCCGACCTGCTCAAATCAACTCCAAAAATTCTGAAACTTGGCGGATTGGTTAGAAAAAATATAATAAGCTATTCTAAAAAAAGAAAATTCCAAAAATGACCAAACGTTTTTGAAAAATGATGGGTTTCCTCTACCAAGCGCCGCATTTAACGTCGTGGCACGACGCACGTCAACTTTACCATTTTTCTCGCCACTTTGACGATATGAACTGGGCACCTAGCTTGGAATCAAGCTTGTGACCACGGGCGGTGGGGGTGGTAAATAGATGACCGAGTCAAGCCTTAATTTCTTCATTTTGCATTTCTTGGCTCTCATGTGAGGCATGCCATTTTGCTTTCTTGGTTCCTCAAATTGTAAGATGTATGGTATGAATTTTTCCTCCTTGCAATACCTCATTGATCCGTGTAGTTCAACTTCCGTATCACCACACAATTCCAATGTTGAAAAATTCTTGGAATGTGCCTTCAAACCTCCAACTTGTAATTTTTCCCAGATTTTGACATCTTCTTTTTCTCCCAGAATAGAGTCAATTTCAACCAAATTTTCAATCACCCCGGTTGAATCTAATTCCATATTTTTCTCGGCATCACTAACACTCATGGAGTCGGTTGGTGGATGTTCAAGACTTGATTCCTCAAAGTAAGGCTCACTCTCAACCTCGGAATTGGACTCTTCTTGGCTTCCATCCACACTCTCAACGTGAGAGGCATAATGAGCCTCCATCAATGCTTGCATTTGATCCTCCAAAGTGAGGATGTGCTCATCATTTTGAGCCACATCATGTTTCAATTCCTTGAGTGCAAATTTACTCTTTTCCTCATTTTCAAGAATGGCCTCCAACATGAGCATCATCCTCTCATTTTGTGCATTTGAGAGTTCTTCTTGGTTTTGTTCAAGTACCAAGGAAGAATTTTCAACTTCAACCTCTAAGGAAGGTTCTTGGCTATCACTCACCTCCAAGGCTTTTTGAACCCTTGAAGCTTCAATCATAGCATCCATTTGTGAGTGCAACCTTTCAAGTGCCAAATCATTTTGGAGACTAGTCTCCAAAATTTCTTCCAAGGCATTTTGCTCATGGTTCTCTTCTTTAAGTAGGCACTCCAACATGAGCTTTNGATTGTGCGCACAATCCATCCCCGGGAGAATTTAAATAATTTTTTCCACGAGTGTGGTCCTCCACAATAAGGACAAGGGTCATCAAAGTATGAACAACTACCATCCGACCAATTTTCGTTATATGATGCCATTTTTTTTATATGAAAAATTAAGAAAATAAACAAGAAACATAATTATACAAATATTCACAAGTTTGAATCAAAGCACTTATGCTTACTTCTCAAACAACCTAAATTACGGCAATTGTTCCCCGGCAACGGCGCCAAAATTTGATATGCTCAAATTATACCTTAAAATAGTGTAAGCAGTTGATTGTCAAATATAATAACCCAACAAGGTTGGGGTCGAATCCCACAGAGAAAAATATGGAGGCGATTAGGAATGTAAGAGAATTATCACTTGTCGCGCAATGCCAAACGAATAGATTTTTGTTTTGAAAATGTTTATAACTAAATGCGAAAATATAAACTAACCTAGAAAGCAAGTAAAATGATCAATGGCAACAAGTATGAATGAATCGGGAATTACACTCAAGTAACGATCCAATGTATTTCACGATTTTACAAATATGCGAGAGTTTATGTTAATTAGCCACGGATAATAATTCTTAATTAGCTTTTTCCAAAATCAAACAAGACTTCTTAATTGAATTATCCCTAACCCAATTAAGAGATTAAGCACTTTCGGGTATGGCTACAAGTAGTTCAATCCTATTCCTAGGTAGAATCTATAAAATGAGGGTTAAAGACTCAAGTTCTTGTTAATTAATCTTTCCCAACCCCAAATTATCTTTTTCAAAATTAGTTCGGAGTTAATGGGCGGTTAGATAATCTCTTTGGAAACATTAAATAACAAGAATAATTAAAGAAACAATAACTCACTTCATAAAAGATGAAAAATCATTCAATACATAAGCACAACAAGATATTTAATCCACACTTTAAACATGAATATTTCCATAAACAAGAACTAGAGTTGGAAATAAATACTACACACTTAAATATTCAATATAAATCAAGGAAATGACGAAACAAACATAAATGGGTAAGAAATCCTTAACCACAAGCTTGAAATCTTCAAAACCCAAGTGTGTGTGCAAACCCTAGCTTCCACAAATATTTTCTCTCTTATTCTCTACTAAAACAAATATTTTACAATGCCAAAGATATTCCAAAATATCTTCTAGGTCGAGTATATGTGAGTTGGGAAGGAGAAAATGTGATTTTACATTTCTATCCAGTGTTGATGCCCGTTGGCCGCACTTGCGGAAAAATCCTCGTAGGTGCGGTTCCGTAGAAGCGGACTACATATCGCAGGTGCGGTTCTGGGTGACTTAAGCACATTCCGCAGATGCGGACAAAACATCGCACATGTGCGTTCGCAGGTGCGTGAACCACTTTGCAGGTGCACTTTTCTACTGTTGAGCTTCATTCGCAGGTGCGTTCTCCGCAGGTGCAAGGTCGCACCAGCGGCCCAGAGTCCGCATGTGCGGAATCACTGGAGGTTTTTGTGCATTTTTCACCACTTTGTGCTCAACTCCTCTCCAATTTACCACCAACCACTTCATGGCATCATTTCCCTAAAATTCGAGCAATACACACATACGACCTCATGTTGTCATTGAGAGACGCAAAATCTAATGAAAAGAGGATAAAACGAGTGGTAAAATCACCACTCATCACCAAACCTACCCAGTTATCCCAAGCCCAATAAACATGGCCCAATTACCTTTACCCATTTAATACCCGGCCCAACCCTACCTAAATCTCAGTCGTCCCTTCCCCCGTTTTAATTAACCAAACCCCCCTTAACCCTAGCCATTCCTCACCGCCTCCACCTTCAAATGCTCTCATCTCACTGTCCTAAACCCTAGCCGTCTCCCTCGAATCTCCTCTTCTAATCCCACCGGACATGGGATTCCCTAGTGGTTTCTTACCATATCTCACCTTTATTTGGTACTGGGACCTTCTATATACCGCTTGCCTAAACATGGCAAGCGGATCTCTTCAACTTCGCACCAAAATGGTTCAACCCCTTAATCTTTTTCCGTCTTTATTCTTCCTTGCTTTTTTATGGTATGGATCTCTATGAATCTCTGAGTATATTTTGTGATTTTTTCTACTTACCCTAAAACTAGGGTTTCAGATCTTTTCTAGATCTAATCTGGTTCGATTCTTTAATTATTTTTTAAATATTTCTGTCTATATGTCTCTATGCATCTTATTATGACTCTTTGCTTGATTATTTCTGCCTATTTTTACTTGCCTTAAATTTGGGGTTCTTTTATTCTTCAAAATCGAACCAAATCTGGTTCAATTCTACATTTTTGAATAAAGCTTCTGTCTATATCCATCTTATTGTAACTCTTTGCCTTTATTTTTGCCTATTTGTATATTTTATTTAAATTAGGGTTTCAAAATTTTCTTTTTAACCGTTAAGTGCTTTTCTTTCTAGTATTTTGACTAATTATTGCCATATTTATGTGTTCAATTTCAGTACTATTTAAACCCCTCCCCACTCCTCTTTGAGGACAGATTGAGAGTTCGAAATTTTCTCACCAATATAAACAAAACAGTACATGGTTATCCTCTAACATATATTATTCTGTGTATTTTATATTCCTGGTCGGCTAGAAGCCAAGGCCAGAAATCTTCAAGTGTTCAGTCTCCATTGGTGATAATTGCTACACTACTGGATTCTTTTTTTTTTCTGTCTCATCTCAACTGATGAGTTATTGAATCCTTCACTACTTCATTACTCGTTTAATGTATTACTGCTATTAGACTAATTACCCTAAAATGTTTATACGTATTTAAGACATGTTGAATTTAGTCGATTAATGAAAGCTGCCTAATTCTGTGTTATCTAGGACTATCTTTAGAAGTTAAACATGCTTTCACACCTTTCCTAAGAACTAGTTAATCATGTGTGCCTTAGCAGATTCATTAGCTTGTTGCTGAACTTGTTACCATGTGATCTGTTTGGTTCTGTTCTCACTATGTCTTGATACCTCTGTTAAATTGTTTAATCAATTCCTACTGATAACCACTGTGTTTCTTTTCCAAGATCTAACGCCTTTATTATTTTTGTGAGCATGTTTATGAATTTACCTTATTAGCATATGACTGTTAACTCTTAACTTTATCAAGTCTGCTTAGGTTCAAATGTGTTGCTATTTATTTCTGTTCTATGTGTGATTTTGTCCCTAAATGTATCCCCTAATCCTATCCTGCTCTCTTGAATCCTCACCCTTTGTTGACTGAAAGCCAAAAAATTTAGGTTATGTCCCTGGCCTTCCTAGTGTGAGCACTGCTCAGGGTTCATATGAGACCCTGTGAGGTCTGACACATAAGGATTCAGTCCCTAGTTTTGAATTGTTCTGATAATTCTTCTCTAGTGTGAGCACTTCCCGAGGTTCTTGAAGCCTTTGGGAACTCTGACACACTAGAGATTTGGGTTATGTATGCTTATCCTTGAGATATGGGCGAATCATTCATTGTTGGCTACTGTGTATGGGCTTTTGGAGCTATTGTGAGTTGAAGGCCTGGCCTGTGCAAGTGTCTTTGGTCCTGCTGCAGGCTTCCTATAGTTTTTATACTTTGTAATTTATTCATTCAATTCTGGTCTGTAATAATTGTTTGCAATAACAATTGGGGCATTAGTAAATTGGGAACTGGGTTTATTTTTAATATTTGCATGAGAACGGGTAGAAATCCTGCCTTAAGTGTTTACTTTGCTCATTCTGATATTGTGTGTTAGATAACTTGCCTATAGGTGTTTACTTTTCTCATTATGCCATTGTGTGATAGATAACCTGCATATAGGTATTACTTTGCTCGAATAAGTTCTACGGATAACCTGCCCATTCTGCTTTTACATGTTAGATACCATGCCTATAGGAAATAAAATAACCAAAGTTCAACTTGCATTGCAGAACATTCATTAGGCATCATGATCATCGGGTCATTTATATTCTATAAATCTGCATTATTAGAAGTCATGCCTATAGGGTTCTTAATTGATTGATATGCTATTGTCATACTTGACCATTAGAAAGCATGCCTATAAGAATTAAAACCAGTTTCCATAACCAAAGGTAGGAATCATGTCTATAGGTAATCACCATCTGTGTTAAGCACTAAAACCAGGCTTTAAACACTGTCTCGTTGAACACCATTAGAAAGCATGCCTATAGGAACAACTGAGTAATTTTGAATATCTCTCGTTACTTATCGATGCCTAACATTGAGTAAATTCACCTAGATAACATGTCTATAGGTTTAAACACTTATAATTATAATCAGTAGGAAACTGTGCAGTCACTTAGAAATTACTTTGCATAACTGCCAGTATGACTAAAATCTAGAATCACATAGAAATCATGTCTATAGGACCTAACAACTTTAATTGTTGAAACTGTCAAAACGCCTAATCTGCTGTGTGCATTCGCTGCCTAAGTGTGGAGGCTAATTTGAGCCCCTATTTGCTTTTATATGAGAGTCCAACTTGTTTTTGTATGTCTCCTAGTTTTACCATTTCTGAGCAACTAAGTTAAGTCCAGAACCATCCAAAATAGATGTCCAAATGCCTCCTAGGCCATAGGTAAGGGACGGGTAGTGCACGCATAGGGTACGACTTAGAATTGGTTATAGAGTTTTGGGTAAATAACTTAAAGATAGTAATCGGGTAGCAGGAGATGATAGTTTGTGCCCGCTGAATAATATGAGTAACACCCCCATCTTGGGGGAGTTACAAAGTATTATTTTTGTTGCACGGGGTAATCTTTTAGGCTAAAAAACTTAGGACCCCCCCCCCCCTTCCTATTAAAATAATTCCCTCTCTTCTCTATTAGACTAATTCACATTATTTGAGTTCGGTCGGGACCCGCCGTTGGGGACCTCGAGGAGTGCCTAACACCTTCTCTTCGAGGTAATTTGAGCCCTTACCCGATCTTTGATGACACAAACTAGTAAATCCGAGTCATCTGCTATAGGTGCCCTAACGCACCTTAATCCGTTAGGTGGTGACTCTCTTTTAATTACCCTTCCTCCCTTTTTAAAAGAGTTGTCAATGTCGAAACCCGATTTTGCGAGAAAAAGAGGGCGCGACACCGAGAATGGAAACAATAACTGATTTATTACTTCCCGTGTCACATTAGGTTGCCTTTGCGTGACACATATTGATAGGAAGTTCTTTAGATGCTGCTGAGGATCTTCAATGTACGACCCTGAGAAAAATCCCTTGTTCTGCAACAAATGTAGCATGTTTCTTGTGATTTGAAATGATTCTGCTTGTATCTAAGGGACTGCAATTGTGGTTGCCAGATTTTCGACGGTGGGTGTGCCCAATCATACAATGCTGCTTTCGGTACAAGAGGCACCACACCCTGATTATTTGGTTCAGTCGCATTGTTTCTGTTGATTGGATTTTCTATTCCGTCATCCATGTCTGGTTCAATTTGTTCTGTTGAGTTTTGTTCTTGTTTTCCCCTCTTGTTTGCACGATTCAGTTCCTTGAAAACTTTCTCAGGATCTGATAATGCTTCTGACAATTCACCAGTTCTTGAGGAGTTCCTAGGCATTCACCTGTAACATCCAAGACTACAAACGTTAGAATTTCAATGTATTTGGTTTAAAATGAAGAAAATTGACTACACTAAGAATTCTAGCACTTATTTTAGCTACAATTAATAACACCGTAAATTTCCCGGAAACGGCGCCAAACTTGATCATGCCCAACTAAGCCTTAAATAAAGGACTTAGCGGTCGTTGCAAATAAATTCCGGTTAATAAGTCCGAAGTCGAATCCCATATGGAATTAACCTATTAAACACAACTACTAAACTCACACAAATTCACGTAATCAATCTTCAAAAATATTTAAGTAATAAATTGGATGTTTGTTAGCTAACTATCACGTAATGAAAATGCAATAATTAATAACTAACTACGAACGGATTGTAGACAAGAATTGGGATGATCTATTATTATGACTTCCCGTATTGTCGAAATTCTTTCCGCTACGTTTTTTATAAATTTGCCTAAGTCTTCTCTACTGGTCATGAGCGCTCTGAGTGTCGTGATTCTCTCCGGAGTAACTACCACAGTTTACTAGACATATTCTCCCGAATTACGCTAGCTGGCATTAAGTACAGCTCACTCGGATCGCACCAAGGTTTCGTTATCCCTAATCCCACCTTTAAACCCTCTGTATTGATCCCTCATATACGTTAGGAGTCATGTTGTTCAACAACTACCTAAATATGCACTCTTTCCCGAGTAAAACACACTAAATAAGCACAGTCGATTGAGAGCTCTTCAACCAACCACAATAATAACGTAGTTGAACAAATAGAGAAAATACTACGACAAATCTATATTAACGTAACAGGAAAATCATCCTCCAATAAGTTCCATTAAAACCCTAGATTAGGAGTTTAGCTACTCATACTCATAGTAACAATATCCAAAATATTTTGCATAATTAAATTAAAAAGTAAGGATAAAGGGATGTAAAAATCGATGATTCTAACTCCCAACGGTTGTTCCACAAGCTATTCTTGCCTCCGGTTGCAAAACTCCTTCAAAGGTGGCATTTTATATCTGTTTATATGTGTAGGAAAAGACCTAATGACATAGTCCAAGTACTAGTCAAACCAGAAGTCGAAATAAGCCTTCAAAGTTCAGAGTGTGCGCGCCTCAGACCTCGCCTCGCGAGGCTTCACACGAGCTGGACCTCGCCCCAAACCTGGCGTCGCCAGCCTTAACATGAGGTGGACCTCGCTTTCTGCCTCGCCTAGCCTACTTCCACGCGATCTAAAAGTCTTGCCTACCCTGCTCTAACGCGAGCTCTTGAGCTTGCTTCACTAGATTTGTTGCACCCCTCTTTCCTTGCGGAGATCGGGTTTAGGAGGAATAGAGTTTAACTTATCATGTAAATAGAGTTCAGGATCCTAGTTACATGTTGAAGAACAAAATAATAAGTAAANACAACTATTTTTTGACCACACCCAAATTCTATACTATTTTCGATGTAAATATTAATCTTAATATTTTAAATTTTTTATCTTACTCTTAATAGGTTCTATTTAAGAAAATTAAAAACAACAAAAATATTCACATTCTTAGAATATAAGATTTTTTCCTATGTTTAAATAGAAGAAAATATATATATATAAACATATATATATATATATATACATGTGTATCTTATCTTCTTTTATTCAATAAAAAAAAAAGTTAAGAAAAATAGATTTAAATAATAATAATTAAAAAAAATAATAATAATAAATAAATAAAAAATGGGAGAAATAAAAATAAAACCACCCCAACACCCCACTCCCTCACATCTCTTCCCCC
>ML415654.1:0-17591 GCA_005239525.1 Nicotiana knightiana | reverse complement strand
CCCCAAGAAAGTACTAAAATTTAGCGCTACGACGATCTGCCTATACATGTTTTACTTCATCTTTGGCGTCCTTTCACATCATCGATGACCCTTGCTTGCCTTGAAATAATCTTTCTGTATAAAGGATAACAAAATTTCCTTACTCGTGAGGATGACACTTAGTGTAATTGGCACATACAGTCCTTTAAGCTTAACTTTGCTCACAATGCATGCTTTAGGGAAGTGTCTTCCTGAATGACCATTCTCTGATTTTTTTTTAATGAATCTTCTTTTGTTGTTCATTATGTTATCACTGGAATGAAATCTAAAATTCTCATGATGTGACCATTATCAACTCACTCAGTCCCTAATCCATGTTTATTTTATCTTGTTCACCAGCCCATACTGATTTCTAGTACTCTATGTCTAACTTTTCCTTCTGGTAGTTGCGTTGGAGTCACAGACTTTTTTCTCGAAATGAGGATATGAATTTATGTCATGTATTCTTTTGTTGTCTCAAGGCCTGTCACCTCTCGTCTTTTCCTTCACTTGACTATAGACTCTGTAATACTGTCATCATTATTTCTTATCTACCATCATCATCCATGTATCACATCTTACTCATAATGCTTCATTAACTCCAATCTTATTTTACGTTAACATTTATGTCTATCACTTTCTTTTGAAAACTTCAACAAGACATTCTTTGGCTTTTAGCTCCCCCTGCTTCATCCATTGGCTCTTCGGGTTGCCTAACATTCTTTCTCTACTAGGGCCGGGAGCCATACTAAGATAATATTTATCCTTTCAAGGCTTCAGGTGCCTATCTTTGCAGTACTCATAGCTAACTTTACTATGCTAGAGCACACCATCTGGGTGTCTCACAGGGATATCTATTAGCACATTTGCAATGTCCTTTGGAAATGTTATCTAACGCAAACAATCCATCCACCATTTTGGGTCACTATAACCCCATCCGGATCCTGATATCTGTCCTTCTATTAACTATTTTTGTTAGCCCCCACATAGCATAACTAAGATGGGTGTGGCCAATTGTACATACCTCTATTACTGTTGAAAGTAACTCAAAATGCTTATATCTCTCTTCCTGAATTGGAGATAATGTTCATATTTACTAACTGGGTACCTCGTTCCCTTCTTCACCTTTCCTTTTACTTGTTGAAATTTATATCTATCTTCCAAATTTCTCATTGCCTTTCACCATAGGGTGTCACGACCCCAAATCTAAACCATTCATGATGGCGCCTATCGTGGAACTAGGCCAGCCAAATCCACAATCAAATCGTAAATAATCTTTCATTTATATCATTACTAAACTGATAACCCATAAAGGTTTTGTTTAATCATTTTAAAACAGATAAAACTACTTCGAATATTAAATACAACCCCGAGATCCCGGAGTCACTGGTCATGAGCATCTACAGAAAATATACAACTCTGGAAAATAAACTCTATAATAGTAAGCAGGAGAGAGCAGTGATTCGGACGCGTGGAGCTACCTCACAAAATCTCTGAGAAGTCTCTGGAACAGATACACAGCTCACTCTGCCCTAGCACCTGGATCTGCACACAAGGTGCGGGGAGTAATGTGAGTACGCCAACTCAGTAGTAATGAAAATAAATCAGGTCTGAGCAGTAAGAAACACATAAAGTCAAATCATCATTTCACAATAAGCACAGTCTTTCTTTCCAACAGTGAATACGTTAAATCATCACGCTTAAAAAGCCAATTTTAGTTAAAAAATCCTTGAAAAGTGTAAATTTCCAACAATTTCATAAAAATATCCAAGAAATTTAGTGTAAAATGAAATGAATCATATGTAGCCTCTCGGGCAAAACATGTATAAGAAACTTCCCCTCGAGCGTAACATTACTCAGAATCAGCCCCTCGGGCATTCCTCACAGTCACTCATAATTAGCCCCTCGGGAAACCTCACAGTCACTCATAATCATCCCCTCGGGTAACCTCACAGTCACTCATGCCTCCCAATCACTCGTCACTCGGCTCTCGCACTCAATAGGTACCTGCGCTCACTGGGGGTGTGTACAGACTCCGGAGGGGCTCCTTCAGCCCAAGTGCTAAATATCAAGCCATCTCGTGGCATAATCATTCTAGCACTCGGCCTATCAATAAGATGATGCAACGTGCAGCACAATCCCATATCATATCCTCACAATCAGGACCTCAGCCTCACTCAGTCAAAAACTCTCAAAAAACTAATCGGGCAATCAGTAAAACGGGGTACTCGACCCAAAAATGTCATTTTATATCTCAAAATAGTTTAAATAAGACTGAGCTTCGAAATCAATTAAACAAAATATGAATGAGTGTAAATCATAAGTCAATACAATGAGGAATAACAGAAAACAACCCCTAAGGGGTCTAAACAGGTCGGCACAAGGCCCCAAACATGGCTTACAGCCCAAATATATCAAAAGTGTAAAAATATGATTTATCATGTGATTTAAAAGCAATTACGCGACTGAATAGTCTCCACGGGAAGAACCAAGTTCAAATCTCCCATCGGTGTACGCCAGACACTCGTCATCCAGCGTGTGCGTCACTCCAAAACAGTGAGAAAATGCTAAGTCCGGGGTTTCATACCCTCAGGACAAGATTTACAGTCATTACTTACCTCAAACCGGTCCAAATATTGCCCCACGAGTTGGCTCCCAAATGCTTGGAGTCTATCAAAACCAAATTAATAACATCAAAATATGCTAAGGAATTATGCTCATTCGAAAATTATCAAAATTAGGCACAAATCCCGAAATTGGCCAAACTCGGCCCCCGGGCCCACGTCTCAGAAGTCGATAAAAATCATATCACAAGAATCCTAATCCTCCCACGAGTCTATATGTACCAAGAATCTCAAAATCGGACCTCAAATGGCCCCTCAAATCTCCAATTAAAGGTCTCCAATTACAAGTCCTAATTACCCAATTTTTCTACTAATTTCACCCAAATTTCACCACTAATCAGTCCATAAAACACACATAAATGAGTTTTAAGTCCAAAGGTCTTACCTCTACGAAGAACCTTCGATTTTCCTCTTCAAATCCCTTCAAAAAGCTTCAAACCCGTGCAAAAATGGTGGATGAATGACCAAAATCCACTAAAGGTCCTATTTATATGATCTGCCCAAGGATTTCCGCACCTGGGGCCAAAATCTCGCACCTGCGGTCCTGGTTGCGCACTTGCGAAAAGTTACTTAAATGCACATTTTTGCACATGCGACTCCGCAGGTGCGGCCTCAGCTCCGCATCTGCGGTCTTTCTCTTGTCTACCAAAATCTGCATTTGCGGTCTTGTGTCCACTTCTGCGGGCTCGCACCTGGGATCCTTTATCCGCAGGTGCGGTTACACCAGCACCAGGAGCTTCAGCTGCAATTTTCCAACTTTAAATCCCCTGTTGGCTATCCGAAATCACCCCGAGCCCCTCGGGACCCCAACCAAACATGCCAAAGATGTCGAAACCATCCAAAACACTTCCGATTGACCTGAAAATTTATACACATATCCAAAATGACACTACGAACCTGCGCCAACTTCCAGAATTCAAGTCCGACTCATATAGCCTATTTTCCACTACCGACCGGAAATCTCCAAAAACTAACTTTCACCAATTCAAGACTAATTCTACACTGGACAGCAAAACCACATTCCGAACACACTCCTAAGTCCCAAATCACCTAACGAAGCTATCTGAGCCATAAAATCTACATTCCGAGGTTGTTTACCAATAAGTCAACTTCCGGTTGACTCTTCCAACTATACAACCAAGTTAAGAGACTAAGTTTCTCATTTCTCTCCAAAAATTTCTCTGAACCCGAGCCAACAAATCTAACACAACATAATGAAGTTGAACCACATATATGAAGCAGAAACGGGGGAAACGGGGCTATTACTCTCGGAACGACCGGTCGGGTCGTTACATAGGGGTTGATAGATATTCTTTCCTAAAGGCTCCTTATCAAGAAGCTTGCACGTCTTAGTATCCACATATTCTGCTAGAGACCTTACATTTACTCATCATAAGCATGATGCAAAATCGAGTTCCTCTAACTCAATTCTTCCACAACCATATTCAATCCCTTACCAACCGTCTTTCTAGATGTCGATATCGTTGTATTACAAATATAATAGAATTTAGGAATTTCAACTTCTACGACTGAGCTTTACCATACGATCTAGAGTAAGAAGAAAGAGTGGCAGTCCTAAATGTACCGTAGCCTCCTGCTTATAAGTGTGGTGCACAACACACCCATAAACAAGACTCTACTAGACACGGCTTGTAGACTCCCTAGGACAGAACTGCTCTGATACCACTTTTGTCATGCCCCAAACCTGGGGGCGAGACCGGCACCCAGTGCCTCACCTATCCTCGTGTACCAACTTGTGACTAAAGGACTCTGAACATATAATGTCATATTTTGGCCACGGGGCACATTGCAAGACAATTGGGAATGCTGACTAAACATCAATATAAAGTTGGGCCGACAAGGCCGTCATAACTACTACAGCTGGAAAACCAACAAAATATACCTAAAATGCCTACAAGACCAACATACTGCACTAACTGACATGATAAGTATACAAGCCTCTACTAATGAATATAATGTGATCGGAACAGGGCCCCGACCTACTCATAGCATATATCATATATACACAAGATGTACATAAATCTCTAGACCCGGCAATTCCGAAGGACATAGAGCTTACCAATCAAGCTGAACTCGGGCAACACCTAATGAGGAGGTCTACTCGCCTGTCTGTCTGAACCTGCACGCATGAAATGTAGCGCCCCCAGAAAAGGGACGCCAGTACGAAATAATGTACCGAGTATGTAAAGCAATATACTAAAATCTAAAACTGAACTGATAATATAGTAACTGGGAGTCAAAGATAATCTGAAGATATGCTCACATGTTGATACTGACTCAACTCTCTCAATATAGTAAGTGAAATAGTTGTCCGACCTTATAAGTCTCAGTATATATAATTGTTGTGCCATAGTAGGCTCGCTCATAGGCGCTCGGCCATACTAGACTCCGCGCTCGGCCACATCAGACTCGGTATATAACTTACCATCTGATCTGAGGTTGCCCAATAGGGGCTTGCCCATCGATTATAGCTCGATGGTAGTGAAAATACTGTATATGTATATATATATATATATATATATATATATATATATATATATATAGAACCTCTTCTCTCTTGACTGGAAGGAGACAATACTCAATTGAATATAAAGTCCCGATAAGGGAGAAAACTGTAACTTATGAGACTAGGATAATGTATATAAATCGAAATATGAATTTCTCTTTATGACTCGTTATCAAATACATGTAATTACGAGATCATGCCAAAATAAAAGAAGGTCTTTTCCTTAACATACCTGAGTTAATCCTCTTGACAACCCCCCTAACACACGTCAATTGCGACAACACGTAACGGCGGATCGAAGTACAGAAAAATTCATATGATATTCTTGAGAAAGATTGCACCGTAATCCCTTAAAATTTCAAAATCTCACGTTGCTAAGATACAATCTCGTATGAATTGTTGAAGGAGTTATATTGCCAGAATGATATCTCTTTTTGATATTTCACTATTTAGTAATGTTATATGAAATTGCAAAGTATGATATCTCTCTTTAATGGATTAGAGAGGTTATCTTTAACCTTTAGGAGTGGGACCCACTAATTGTGATGACTAAGCCACTTAGTCTTCTAAACGTGTCATATTAATATATGATTCAAGAGTCACTTATTTCCAACCCCTTTTACTGCCACGTTTTTAGCTCTGTCTCCATTTACTAATTATCCACAATTCCCTAATTACATGGCTAATTTCTCATCAAAGCAATAATTAATCAATACCCACATAATTACGAATTATCTTAAATTACTTAAAATACTACTTACTTTTATCACACTTTATACACCGTACTATCATGGTCATATGGTACCTTGTATGGCACTAGTCCATAAACACCAAGTACTTTAGCTCGGGCCATATTTTATCCCAAAATGTCATACTTTGACAAAATTAATTTTCTTCGATTCGCTTACCCTCTCACCTTCACGAATTAACTTATCACTTATTTGAAATAGCGTAATACTTATAATCCCAAATTAAATCTCATTCCCGAACTTACGTCGATTAACTTATGACGAAACTTCAATGTACGAAAATGCGGGATGTAACATCTCATTTCCGAGCTTATATCAATTTACTTATGGTGTACTTCCACGTACGAAAACATGGGGTGTAACAAAAACGAGCTTCTAGAATCTCTAAAAATATGGTTGAAATAAATACAAGTGTCTCGAATGAAAAGAATAGTAAATAGGGGAAATGGAAGGGGACTACAAGGTCTGTGGACGCCAGTAGATCTACCTCAAGTCTCCAAATGCGAATCCGAACTGATACACCTCATGGACAGCTTGGACCAGTACCAAAGTCTGCACAAGAAGTGTAGAGTGTTATGAGTACAACCGACCCAATGTACTCTGCAAGTGTCGAGCCCAACCTCGACGAGGTAGTGATGAGGCTATTACAAGACACTCACATAAACAAACCTGTACAAACGAAAATATACGTGCAACGTACCAACAAATAAAGAATTAACAAGTACTATTGGAAGGGGACATGCTTAAGGAATACAAGATTACATAAGCTACAGTAGGGAATTATAATAAGAAACAGTCAATAAACCTTTAACCAACCAAAATGATCAAACATACTGAATAAACCTGCACGGCATCACCCTTCGCGCTTTTACTCTCATATTCACCATGAAACAGTAATAACGGCATGGCATCACCCTTCTTACTTTTTATCTCAATTCATCATGAAACAATAGATACGGCATGGCATCACCCATCGTGCATTAACTCTCAAAAATGGCACGGCTTCACCTTTCGTGCATTAACTCTCAAATACGGCATGGCATCACCCGTCGTGTATTAACTCTCAAATACGGGGCATCATCCTTCGTGCATTTACTCTCCATCACCATGTAACAATGAACATATAACAATAGGGAGGCAGAATAAGCAAGATCAAGTCTTACGTCAACAATGGTTCCACAATACCAATCTCAACTTCAGAACAATACTCAATTATTACAAAGAGCCATAAGTGAGGAAAGAATGATCAATTTAGTAATTAATTAGTCTAAGCATGGATATCACGATCAAAGAAAGAAAGAAATTACATGAAACAAGTCACACCCGCGTGCTTTGACCCAACAACAACGCATAAGTACTTGTCACCTCACATAAACGTTGTACCCAACAATTAGACATATAGCAAATAGGCAAACAAGTCCTAATCCTTCAAGTCAAGGTTAACCACGACACTTACCTCACTCCAAAGACCAACTCAAAGCTCAATCACGGATTTTCTTTCGAACAAGCCTCTGAACCAACCAAATCTAGCAAATTATCAACCAAATAATTCAACAAAGCCTTTGGAAATACCCATGAGTGATAAAGATTCAATTTAGGTCATTATTTAAAAGTCAACTCCCGGGCCCGCTTGGTCCAAGCCTTAAATTTGGACCAAAACCCGATTACTCATTCACCCCTGAGCCCAGTTATGTGATTTGTTTCCCAATTTTTACAAAAATCTCTAATTCTACCCAAACCCCCAATTTTCACCATGAAAATCCTAAATTTTAGGTCGAAATCTTATGAAATATGATGGAAGATTGAAAGAAAATAAATTAGAATAACTTACCAATGAATTGGGGGAAAAGGGCTCTTGGGAAAATCTCCTCTAGAGTTCTCTAGGTCAAAAAATTGAAAGAATGAGAAAATTCTCGTCTAACTCAGATTTTCAACAGGCGCAGATGTCGCAATTTCGAACCCCGCAAATTAGAAAAACCCTTCGCAATTGTGAAGGTACCCGTTGCTGCTATCATCGCATTTGCGATGATTTGTTCGCAAATGCGAACTGTGGTTATCCACATTTGCTACCCCTTTGATCGCAAATGCGAACCTTGGCTGACACATCCCTCTTGGAAAATGCGAAGATTTTTTTTTGCAATTGTGACCTAAACAGGAAATTGGGTTCTTTGCAATTGCAAGGTCAGAAACCTGCACCAGAACTGAAGCACACCAGCTTTGTTTCTAAGTCCAAACTTACTCTGTGGCCTATCGAAAACTCACCCGAGCCCTCGAAGCTCCAAACCAAACATGCAGACAAGTACAAAAACATCATACGAACTTGCTTGCGCGATCAGATCGCCAAAATAACACCTAGAACTATGAATCAGACACCAAATCAAATGAAATTTTCAAGAAAACTTTATAACTTCTATTTTAACCACCGGACGTCCGAATCACGTCAAACCAACTTCGTTTCTCACCAGATTTGACAGACAAGTAATAAATATAGTAGTGAACCTATATCGAGTTCTGGAACCAAAAAACAAACCTGGTATCAACAAAGTCAAACATTAGCCAAACCTTCAGATTCATTAAGCCTTTAAACTTCAAAATTTCCACAAAAAATGATAACTCCACCTAGAGACTTCCGAATTCGATTCCGGGCATATACCTAAGTTCCAAATCACAATACGGATCCATCGGGACCGTCAAATCACGGGTCCAGGTCCGTTTTCTCAAAACATTTACCAAAGTCAACTCAAATGGATTTTTAAGGCAAGATTTCATATTTATTAATTTTTAACATAAAAGCCTTCCGGAAAAATACCCGGACTGTGCACACAAATGGAGAAAGGATTAAAGAAGCTACTAGAGGCTTCAAAACATAGAATTAGGGTTTAAAACTCTTGATGACCTATCGGGTCATCAGAGTTTCGGCCTCGCCTAAAGTCCTGCTAACATAGTAAATTGGAAATTGCATACCTTTCTTTTCCCAGACTAGGACTCCACTTATCGCTATCTTCGATACTTCCAGGTACAGGTATAGTTGTTCGGTTGTCTTCAGCATATGAAGCAATAGTGAGCTCGATAGATATCGCTTTAGCTCTTCCAAGGCCCGTTGGCACTCCCGGGCCCACTAGAAGTTATTATTCTTTTTCAACAGTGAGAAGAACTGGTGGCTCTTTTCGGAATACCTCTGAGATGAATCTCCCTAGGTGTTAGATCATGTACTTTTGTACATTGAATTTTTCGTAAGTTAATTGACATAGGTTCAAGTATAAGACTATTTTTGAGGCTATAAGTATTTATGTTATTTATAACAAGTGATAAGTATGTGCCGTGAAGGTCATAGGGTAAACGAGTTGAAGAAAATGAGTTTTGTCAAAGTTTAATAATTTAGGATAAAATATGGTCCAAGCTATAATACCCCGTATTTATGAACTAGTGTTATACCTCATGACCCTGATAGTAAGGTATATGAAATATGTTAAAAGTAATTAGTATTTAAGTGAAATGAGATCCACAAATTAGTTATGTGCGTAATTAATTAAGTGGGAAAGTGCAGTAGATGTACATAAATTATTCGGAATTGTTGGATAATTATGATAATCAAAAGTTATTAGTATATTATTATCTTTTTTGATAAGTTTTAGTTAAACACTTGGTAGAGAAAACTTTTAAATAATATTTTGTGTATTGTAAGAAAAAAAATACCTTCCTCATAAGAAAAGTTATGTTTTATCCTTTTAGAAATTACTTTCTCATAATAAAAGTTATATTTACCTATTTTGAGAATTAATAGTACAAAAATTTATACTCTTGATATTTGGATGAATAATTATAATTTTACAACATATATTTTCTAGATGTCATAATGTTTATGATATATTAACATAGTTTAAATTTATAAAACACTTATGATTTTTCTTATAATAGAAATATGATGAGTTGATTATTAAATGAATTAGATAAATTAATTGGAAAATTTAGAATTTGGAAGATATATTTTTGTGCAATATTTAAGTGAGATTTTTGGATAACTAATAGTGGGCATCATCTACGTGAGATATTGATAGTTGGCAGCAAGTTAATACCTATTCATGTGCTTAAGGAGGTGGTGGCAATGTTTAAAGATATGTGTTAAGTTTTATGTATCAAAGGGGTCCATGTCAATAGAAAAAAATGATATTTATACCTTTTATCTCACTTTATTGAGAATGCTATTAAGTTAAGATGTGGCATCTAGTGATTTTCTTTCTTTAGTAGTAGCAACGTCCATTTTTGGTGGATGCATATAAGGAGGGATATCATCTTATATATGTTATTGTTATATTTTAATAGATGACTGACTATGTGTCATCAATTAAGTAAAGAGTGGATAGGGGAGGATCTCACGTGTAAGAAGGAGGAAGTAATATATATACATATGTATCTTACTTTTATTTTTGGAGATGGAGGGCTTAAGGAATGCATATACAGTGCTTTATATTAGGTAGTGGAAACGTGAGTTTATGGAGGAATCGCCTTTTAATCTGATCTTCTTCTATTAAACTAAATATTTTATGATTCGAGATATAGTAGCAACATTATTTCCTTTCCAACATAGCAGTAGAATTCTCTTTCCATTTATAGCAGCAAAGCGAAGTCATCAAAAGATTGATTTAAGGTATTTTAAGGCTATTTCTTCTTTCCTTTTGGCATGATCCATATGATACAAAGGAAAGGAGAAAACGCACAACTTTCATAAATTACTCTATTCATAGAAGTACTAGGGGTCTCAGTAAATACGTAATTTGATAAAGTTTATCCGAAAGCATGTTGATCCTATTACTTTCCGAGAGATCTTATAGACTTACTTCATTATGCACTGCATTCATTTATACATTTACATTGGCCTATGACGTGATGGCGTTATATCCGTGTGTATATATATGTATATGAGATAAGGAAAAAGATTACGACGTTATATACGCAAAACCACATGATCAGTTGGTATACGTTGATAACTTTGCCCACAAAGGTTGAGATGATATGATGGGATACCCTCAGAGGCTTGATGATGTTATGTACACGTAGACCTATGCATTATATACATTTATACGCATATGCATGACATTATAAATATTTCATTATTTACAGAGCTATCCAGACTTACAGGTTGAGTCCTTTCCTCCATGTTTCTTTCATGTCCTTTATATACTGACTTACATGCCTTACATACTCGGTACATTATCCGTACTGACGTCCTTTTGTTGTGGACGTTGCATCTTGTCAGAAGGTATAGATAATCCATTTGATGAGCCCTCATAGTAGACGAGGTTAGCATTTAGTGAAGGATCGGTAAGACTCCACATCATTCGGAGTGCAGCCGAGTCTATAAGTCATCGTGTCAGAATTTTACTACAGACTTATGGGTAGGTCGGTCCCTGTACCGACCATGTTTTGATATCAAATACTCTTAGAGGCTTTGTTGACACGAATTCATTATGTACAATATGTCAGAGGCTTGGACGACCCATATGTATTCATGTTTTAATAACGAAGGTTCGGTGATACAATGTTTTCCTACTTATAGTTATACATTAGGAGTTGTGGAAATGTTGGCCTATGATAGTTACAAAAAAATGAGTTAAAGAGTGGTTCGCTCAGGCCAGCACGGCACCGGGTGCCAGCCACGCCTCCCCAGGTTTGGGGCGTGACACCAGGGCGGCTATGCGTCCGGTTATTCTTTGTACGACCTTCATGTTATCCACAACAGTGATATCTTCGATGGCTTTGATCTTATCGGGGTTGATCTAGATTCCCCGGTTGGATACCATGAATCCGAGGAATTTACCAGATCCAACTCCAAATGCACACTTCTCTGGGTTCAACTTCATATTGTATTTCTTCAATATTCTGAAGGTTTCCTGCAAATGTTTCAAATGGTCCTCTGTCGCAGGTACTTAACCAAAATATTGTCAATGTAAACATCCATTGACTTTCCTATTTGTTCCTCGAACATCCGGTTTACTAGGCGTTGGTAAGTGACACCGGCATTTTTTTGTCTGAATGGCATCACGTTATAGCAGTAGGTGTCGTACTTAGTGCTGAAGGAGGTTTGTTCCTGATTGTCTAGGTTCATCCGTATTTGGTTATACCCAGAATGGGCATTGAGAAAATTGAGGATCTCGTGGTCGGGCGTTGCATCAATCATGCGATCGATGTTGGGCACGGGGAAGGAGTCCTTGGGATAGTTTACACACATTCTTAATTTATTCACTTTTTTGGGGACTATCACTATGTTTGCTAACCAATCTGGGTATTTAACCTCCCGAATGGACCCTATTTTATGGAGTTTAGATACCTCATCCTTGATGAAAGCATGTTTGACCTCGGACTGGGGTCTCCTCTTTTGCTTGACCGGGTGGAACTTCAGGTCCAGGCTTAGCTTGTGAGTGGTTATTTCTGGCGGGATCTTTGTCATATCAAGGTGGGACCAAGAAAAACAATATTTGTTAGCTATAAGAAATTGAATGAGTTTTTTTCTTGAGCTCAAGGCTTAACCCCGTGCCCAGGTATACCTTTCGATGGGGCAAGTCGATTAGTACGACTTGCTCCAGTTCCTAGACCGTCGACTTGGTAGCATCGAAATCTTTGGGGGATATGAATGATCTGGGAAATCCGTAGTCATCGTCCTCATCTACCCCTTGTTTCTCTGGTTCAATCAAGGATAGTATCAGTAATTGCTATATGGCCTCATCTTTGGCCATCAGATTCGGACCCTCCGATGTGGAGAGTGTGGATACCGGGATCACCTCATCGACCGCGAACATTTCCTTGGCAGCCTGTTATTCCCCATAAACTATTTTGATTCCTCCGGGTGTTGGGAAATTCAGCTCTTGATGCAGTGTTGATGGTATTGCCCTCATGTTGTGAATCACGTAGCCGTTTGTTAGATAATCCAGAGAGTTACCGACGACTAGTTGGGCGATTGATCTATTTATGTTTCACACGTCCCGATTTGTCTTACAGTGTTCATGTATTGTCACAATTTATGCAACAACCTCGGGCAGACCACTGGGATGCAGCTTTAAGAGTGGTCCGGTATCTTAAGGGAAGCCCGGGTCAAGGCATTGTTCTCTCTTCGACGTCTGATCTCAAGTTATACGGATGGTGTGATTCAGATTGGGCTGGGTGTCCGTTGAATCGCAGGTCACTCACAGGATGGTTTATTTCCTTCGGAGAGTCACCAGTCTCGTGGAGAACCAAAAAGCAAAATGTTGTTTCTCGGTCATCTGCTGAAGCCGAGTATAGGTCGATGGCTATGACCATTTGTGAGTTGAAATGGCTTCGTGGTATTTTGAACAGTCTTGGCATTCAACAAGCTTCTCCCATTCGATTATCTTGTGACAGTCAATCAGCGTTGCATATTCTTCGCAATCCAGTATTCCACGAAAGAACAAAGCATATTGAGATAGACTGTCATCTTATTCGCGATGAATTTGTTGGGGGAACCATCCGCTCGGTTTTTGTCCGAACGGTTGCACAACTGGCTGATATCTTCACAAAGGCATTGGGAAAATCACAGTTTGAGCTCTTACTTGACAAGTTGGGCATTCGTGATCTTCATGCTCCCACTTGAGGGGGGGTGATAAGGAAAGAATTAGAGTTTAATTAGGAATGTGTAATATTTTCCTTATTAGGAGTTTGTATATTTTCCTTGTATATTTATTTTCCTTGTTTAGGTCTTGGTCTCCTATTAGGATTAGGTTTTCTCTTATTTCTCTAACTTCTTTGTCTATAAATACTTGTGGAATTAATGAGAAGAGCAAGATTTTTTCCTCCAATATTGTTCTTTGTCTTCTGCATCAAATCTTTCAAGGTATAACTCTTAATTGGATTTCAATTCCCTTTTTGACTGTTTCACTTAAAATTATTTTTGATTTACTTAATTACTATGAATTAGCTCATATCTTAAAATCAAAACACGTAAACCTCTTATATATACTCCCTTATTTTCAAATTAGATGAGCTACTTAATTTGTTCCAAAATAAATGACACATTTTTAAATTTGGAAATAATTCAATTTTAAACTCTTCATTTTACTCATTTTATTCTTAATGAGAAGCTTTTATAATCACACAAATGTCATGCCCCCAAAAAGCTTTTACCCCTTAAGCTTTTAAAACCACAAATTTCAAATATTTTTTTCTTTTTTCTTAAATTTCATACCAAGTTAAACTATCCCATCTAAGTTGAAACGGTGTGAGTAATAAACATCCCACATAAGCATAGATATAATTGTTTAATAAGGGTAACCTTTATATAAGTGTAAGATACTCACACTGTCACTTCACTTCATCAATGGAAGAACCACTTCTCAAAAGAACTACTACCACCCCTCAACCACTGCCATTTCTACCACCGACGACACCACCTGCTCAATGTGCACTAACAAGAACGGCTAGTTAGTCGAGTGCTGTTAATGGCGAAAAACTCTAAAATGCAATGTAGGTCTATTAGGGCTTTAAGCACAAAGCACATTTAAAGTGTAGGCTTTAGTAAAAAAATATGGCGCAACTATGGGTAAAAGTAAAATATATATGTAATTCAGCCACAAAGTAACACATTCATTTGTAATATTTTCCTTAACAGCTAATTCACTTATTTTCTGATTATATTTTTTGTTTAGTGTCACTTGATATGAAACTCATGAGCAATGAGGCGCATGTCTTAGTGTCTTTCCTTACACTGAAGTGCAGCTTAAACGGGGAGAACCGCCTTCTCTGAGCTTTTCTAAGCTTCAGGGTTTAAGCAACAACAACAAACTCAAGGTGTATGCTTAAATGAACCTTTGACAACATTGAGTTAGTCACCAAATAATGTAAAAGAATTATATGACACTTTTAATAACAATGGAGAATCTCCTAATGCCTTGAGGTTAACGAAAATGAAGGATGGAATGAGAGAAATGATGCAATGGTGTGATGTTATGATTCACGAAGATGCTTGTAACACTCCGTAAATCTGAATTAGTTGTGGATCCATTAACTAGTATTAATGTGACCTTTTAACATGTAAAGTCCTATCGGGATGAGTAGGGGTGAGAACCGTTATTTTATAATCAAGATCGATAGTGAGGTGCATAAAATTCAATAGAATCGACTAAGTTTATGGGAGGTACATATTATAGCCTTAGACAGTGCAAGGCCATGAAAACTCACGGCCATAAACAATGCAAGGCCATAAAAACTCATGGCCATAGATAGTGCAAGGTACTGTCCAGGGCATTAACCTCAGCACCCCTGACAGTGCAAGGCGTTGTTCAGAACATTAACCTCAGCACCCTTAACTGTGCAAGGCACTGTCCAGAGCATTAACCTCAGTGCACCTGACAGTGCAAGGCACTGTCGAGGGCATTAAAGTCAACGCCCCTGACAGTGCAAGGCACCGTAGTATTGGGGCCTATAATGATGCCCCACACCGACGATGTTCATCCAATCTACTTTTATTCCTCCTCAATTTTGGGAAATGTTCATTTATTTAAGAGACTACCTTGTCTCCCACACCCCAAATACGAAAACCTACCCTAGAAATGAAAGCTCTAAGGAACCTAACCTACCCAAGGTCCCTCCATCATCCGAAGTAAGTTCTAACGATGATTCTAAGTTAATTTCAATTCTCCAACACCTTATTAATATGGGTAAATCCTTCCACTAATTAGATATCCTATCGAGGCACTAGAGTTGAGAAAGGACACCCTACAACTCGAACTCAAGAGGAATGAACTTCAAAAAAGTAATACTTCTACTCCTGGAGACTAGGGTTATTGTTTCCATTCTTATCATATTTATATAATTTCAAGACCCCAATGGATCTATGTTAGTATCGTTTATTTACAACGGAATGGTATACAAAGTTAACAGATCTCAATGGATACTTAGTTGACATTCATAAAAAGAATCTAATAAATTATGAGTTTAATCCATCTTGTTTAGCAGAAAGACGGATATTCCTTGCTCATTATCAGACAATCACTTATTCACAAATTTCGTGTGATGAAAATAGTTTTCATTGTCATAAGACAAAAAGTTACCAGGTTCTACCACTACATGGCCCAGTTGTCATTCTCCCATAACTCAAGTCGTCCAAGGGACAGGACCCCCGCACTACGGTTTGGATTTTTGACTTATGATTGTTGTAAATATTTGGGTGATGAGAAATGGTGTTAGTTACATATATTTGGGATTGTATAATCACCTAGAAGTAGTGGAATGAGAACTTGGTGAAGAAAAGACCAATTACTAAGGGTTATGAGGCTTTACACCCGCAAGGTGTTTGATAAAATTCTTAAGTTACTAAAACATGACTATTAGCGCTAATATTGGTTCCTCTTGATAAATATATATATATAGACGTAGATTATCGTTGATGTCACGACTCAAATTTCCCTATGTTGGATATCGTGATGGAACCTAGTCTTAGGGACTAGGTAAGCCTAACATTTCCACTGAACGACAACAATAATAAAGGAATTATAACAGTCTCGATATAGACATCTTGATAGAGTTTACAATTTCCTAAAACCCAGTAAATACAAGTCATAATNATCTGCGCAGCTACCAACAACAATAACCTGGATCTGCACACAAAAATGTGCAGAAGTGTAGTATGAGCACACCATAGCGGTGCCCAGTAAGTATCAAGACTAACCTCAATGAAGTAGTGACGAGGACTAGTCAAGACACCGCCGGTCTAATAAGTAAAAAGGCATAAATGTATAAATGACCAAAACATAATATCTGTCTAAAGATTTTTCAATGTAATTAACGATATGATCGAATAATACGGAAGAAAATTCAATAATTACGATCAACGGACAACATAATAGAAATATGCAAGGAGAAGGGAAAGAATGCAATCCAAATGGCGGGAATCACAACCCAATAAAAGCACTAGCAACTCAGCACTGCATCAATTTATTCACGTCAGGCCTTAGCCAATAAACTCAATAAAACTAGTCAAACCTTCGAGTGAAAACCTTTAAATCGTGAGTTTATTTTGAAAAATTAAAAGATGTAATCATTTCGGAATAGAGAAATTTCTTCTTTGAAACATACTTTCTCTGAATGTATTGATGCGAGGCTGGAATTCATGGTTTAACATGTTATATGCCCTACATTTTAAGTGCGTTAATGATAAAAATACACTTTTTATGTGCATAATAGAGTCTATTTCATGTGTAGCTTAATTGGAGATGGAAGCCGAGCTAAAGGGATGCAATTACATCGAAAATACGCTCAAGAGGCGAGGAGTAGTGCATCGGGCTATAGCCGGGCGTTTGAGCCCAAACGGACCCTGCCTGGCATTAGCCAGGCGCCAGAGTCCAAACGCCAGGCCCCTGTTCCGGCTAAATTCGAGTTTTTGAAGAGTTTAAGTGTCTTCCTGTTGGAATAGAAGTCTCCTACACGTTTAGGGTTTATCCCAAACATATAAATAGACCCCAAAAACACAACTTGAATGGGGGATTCGAAGAGAGGAAGTCATTAAAGTGAAGAAAAACCTATGGATTACTACTCAGCAAAGCAAAAACACTGATTTTTATCTCCTTAGTTCATTACTCGGTAATTCAATTATGCAAGTTAATTTAGATTTGATATTTATGAATATGAGTAGCTAATTTTCTTAATCTAGGGTTTTGGTGGAAC
>MDKJ01087167.1:0-10473 GCA_005239525.1 Nicotiana knightiana | reverse complement strand
AAAAATTACGGAAAAATATCAGTTATTATAAAGAGTGATTTTGAAGGTATATATGCAAATTTTGAAATAGTTTGAGGAAAAATTGGGTATCAACACTATACTCACCGGGTGAATCACTTGGCTGCTTTTGTCCATTAACCTATAACTGTGGGACTGTTTGTGAACTGTGAGAACGAAGGCTTGGCCTGTCTAGATGTATCATTGGACCTGATGTAGGCTCCCTATAGCTATATTTGTTTTGTAATTTACTATATTCATTATGGTCTGTAATAATTATTGTAATAACATTCTGGGGTATTAGTAAAAATGGGAAGGGGTTCTTATTTTTACATTCGTAATCAAACTGGGTAGAAATCCTGCATATAGGGTTATATTATGTTGTTGAAAATATATGCTAGAAATATTGCCTATAGGATTGTATTGTGTTGTTGAAATTGTATGCTAGAAACCTTGCCTATAGGATTATACTATGTTACCAAAATTGTATGCTAGAAATCCTGCCTATATGTTTTATGTACTGTGTTGTTGAAATTGTGTGCCAGAAACCATGCCTATAGTTTTTTTTTAAAATTAGTTTAATTATAGAAATCATGCCTATAGGCTGTAAAATCAGTTTCAATTATCGTCCTATTAAGAGTATGTAATACCGTGCTATTTATCATCACTAGAAACCATGCCTATAGGACTCGATTAACTAATGTTGAATATGCTTCAGTGATTACCACTACCAATTACTACGTGAATACCTAGACAACATGCATATAGGATTAAACAAATAATTCTGGATATTTTCCTATAGCCTGCCATTATTCACCAACGCCTAAAGCACCTAGATACCATGTCAATAGGCTTAATCATACTGTTTTAAAATTAGTAGGCAAATTTATCCAGGCTCTAACAATCGCATTAAGAAACTGATTTCATATATGACTGCCTGTTTGTTCGTTCAACATCACATAGATGTCCTGCCTATAGGATTCTGCGATTAATAAATCTGCTAAGGTTAATCAGTTGCGTGCATTTACTATTTATATGTGGAGGCTAATTTGAGCCCATATTTGTCTCTATTTGAAAGTCCTAACTGTTTTGTATGTCGATTAGTATTTTTAATTTTGAGCAACCTAGGTCAAGTCTAGAACCATCCAAAATAGAGGTCCTAATGCCTCCAGGACCATAGGTAAGGGACGGGTAGTGCACGCATAGGAGACGAGTTAGAATTGATTAGAGCGTATTAGGTAAAAACTGAAAGATAGTAATCGGGTCGCAGGATATAATAGTCTGTGCCTGCTGAATAATATGAGTAACACCCCCGTCTTGGGGGAGTTACGAAGTGTTATTTATGTTGCACGGGGTGATCCTATAGGCTAAAAAACTTAGAACCCCCTATCCCAATTAAATAATTCCTCGTTTTTTCTTGTTTAGACTAATTCGCATTATTTAAATTCGGCAGGGACCCACCGTTGTGGACCTCGAGGGGTGCTCTGGTGATGCAAACCGGTACAATATAAGTTATTTGCAATAGGTGCCCTAACGCACCTTAATTCATTAGGTGGTGACTCTCTCAACATCCAATTCATTTCCCCTTCTCTCAAAAGAAGTTGTCAAATGTCGAAACCCGATTTCGCGAGAAAAAAGGAGCACGACAGCATGGTGATTCTGCTGGGAAAACCCCATGTACTTAGCATAACGAACATGTTTTGTGAATTAGTCTTTTCCAATAAGAATGTCTATATTATTTTTTCTAATACTTGCACATCCCTTTCCCATTCCCACTTTATATGGACTTGTTTGTCGTACTTCGTTTAATTTGACTACAACATTATGCACAAATTCCCTCTATTGTCATGTCTTTCCCATTTTATCGCTTTTTCATTATGGAAACTAACTCTTTTCCTTGTTTTCTTTCTTGTCTTTACAATTATTAAATACCGCATTTTATCGTTTTCATCATGCAAATACTCGACAACGTGTTATTTTTCTTTTGCATAAATACATGCTCGGCATCATATTCCACTCGTGCATAATTAATAGCATAGCAACACTTGATAAGTGTTTGCGCTCTTTCTATATCACCCTTTTTGAATGGCTTATTTGCGGTAAAACTAGTCGATCAGCGGTGTAGTCGACGGTTCCGTGCCTTTCCCTCTCAAGTTGTCCTCTTAGGAATACCACTTTAGACTTCTATAGAAACATTACTCTGATGATAATTGTACATGCATCATGATCAAACTATCATAGGTTAATATGTTGTCCGCATAATAACCTTCTAATAAATCCTTGTCCAAAGCCCACCGGGAATTCCACAATCCCAACATGCACAATCACGATATGTGCATTATTTGGAGAAAAAATACCGATATGCTAATTTTTAATGTGTAAGTAGTCGAATCCGGAGGGGGAAAGAGTCTAACCTTGTTTATTTTACAGAAAATGTGGCATGAAGTCCCCAGGTTCGGCATGGTCCGAAATATACCACCTTTATTACTAGATTGATGGGAAAACCTTTCGCCAAGCGAAAAAAATCATGTGAAGAGGGTTCTCGGAAATTTACCCTCTTTATTAGACATCCAACCAAATAACATGTTGATCGAGGCTTCTACCATGTTTTGGGACGGATAAAGGGTTGCATTCCGTTTTGGCAATATATAAATGACTCCTCTCTTGGAGGAAATAGGAGGATTCGCTCGATTACCCTGGGATAGTCCCAGTTTGTTGGTGCCAGAAAATCGCACTCCTATGGGGTTCCTGAAAATGATGGGTCTGAGAAAGAATGATGATTTAGCATGCTTGAAGAAATCCTACATACCTTTCGACTTCCTTTACGAACGATATGGACACATCAAATCCTATCGTATTTTTCATGATGAATTCTCCATCACTTCCCTAGGATGGACTCATCGTCGAGTTTTCGTATTCATCATTTGTTTTTTGGGTATGATAGTGTTTTCAATCCAAGGGGATAGGATTCACACCAAGTTGGCCATGGTAATCAAAGCTTTGATGGAAGGGATTGAGGGAAAAACATACACTATTGTCCTGATGATCGTAGCAGAAATGTACCGAGCTCTGGATCGTTGTAAGAAAGCGTTCAAACATTTTGAGGGATGTAACTTGTTGCTGCAAATTTCGTTGTTGGAGCAACTTCAAAGAGGCCAGTATCGCCAGGAATTTCCATGAAGACCATGGAATGACCACATAGCTTTCCACCATCCGAAAAGAATGACATTCATCCCAGATAGGTTTGCACAACAAGAGAATGCTATAGAATGGGTACAGTTTATCAGCAATCTAACCGAGGACAAGGTTCATTGGATGTTCGACTGGTTCCATACTAACGAAGTCATCATCAGATAATGTTCCGCATTTGGTGTTGATTGGGTTAAGGGTCATATATCCCTATGTTCCTATCAGGGTCATGAGACAAGCTAGTAGAAAACAAGTCATACTGCGAGTCTCCAAAATGGGTCATTACAAAGTAGATTTCCAAGACGATGCCATTCTATACAAATGTGAGGCCCAGCACATGTGCCATTTGAAGATTATTGTGGAAAAGGACACCATCGAGCTAGATCGATACCACGTAGGTCATGTGTACTTCTACCCATCATGGTTGAATGATAGCATAGCAGGAGTAGTCGAGAGAGGGGTCGGTCAAGGAAACAGGGTCATAGATGAAGCTTCTGAAACACAGCTGAAGTATAAGAGGCTACGCAAAAGAGTCCTCGAGTCCGAGGCCAGGCATTTGCAACAGCGCAAGATTGACATGGAGTCAATTAACGAGTGGAGGGAAATGGCTACAAAGTTGACAGAAAGGTTGGAATATTTGGAGCATGGTCTAATGGAATTAGAGGGGAAGATGAGGAAAAGAGTCATAGACTGTCAGAATGTAGAGGGCGACGAAGGAGGACACCTAGCAAGGGTATATCTACTGCTGAACATGTGCGGCCTGGGGAGTCTGATTGACGAAGCCAAGAAGGCCAAGCTTGGAGAAGGTCCCTCCTGGACCAAGTAGATTAGAATTATTGTTTACTTGCTTTTCTATAGTCTTTTAGAATTTGAAGGCAGATGCCATTAATAACTCATTTACTTATTGTCATTTTAGGTTCGTCTTATTTACTACATTAATGAAATGAGGTAGTTATCGGCATTAAATTTCTTCAAATCTACATGTCTCTAGGCCTACCTCGGTCACAACGAGGGTCCCAAATTAGGATGTGCATTTATATTTTCACAATACGTGTTTAAATACTGCAAATGTCTTTTCAAAATCCTTACTAACTTGTTTACCTTTTGTCTTTTTCTTTATTTTGATTATTCCCATCCCCTAAGGTTAGTTCGCACATACTGGCATCATCACCATATCATACCAGATCCAGAGGCCCTTCATCTCCTCCTCCTCCAAGTGATCGAAAAAGTAAGGGGAAAGCTAAGATGGATGATATGAATGGTGTCAGGAAAGACAAATCCACACATGCAGAGAATGTTGAGACTTCAGACGGTTGGAGTACTCCGGCACAGAATGATTTGGTCTTACGGTTGGAGCAGAAGATACTAGAATTGCAAGGGGAGCTTGAGCAGGTCCGCAACTTGGAAAACCTCTCCCTCACCCTAAACATCCCGGACATCAACCAGAAAAACACTCAAAATCTAGTACCTCCTCAAAACACACCAAATCAACGTCCACAAAATCCTCCCGCACCCCATCATTATGCAACCCCTCCTCAACACCAACATCTTCCGACTCAATACCCGCAAACCACTAGTTACTATACTCCTCAACATACCCAAAACCTATCCCTGATCCGCAAAATTCAACTAATGATCATCACTACACTTAAATCCCCGGCATCCACCAAAACAATCTCATGTACATAGAAACCTTACCCCACTTCACTCAACAAACCTCAGAATCCGCTAAGAAGGATCTGCTCATCAAGAATATGGCAGAGGAGCTCAAAAAGCTTAGAAGCCGAGTCTAGGATGTTGAAGGGACAAAGGAATTGAAGGTTTGAATTATGAGGATCTATGTATTCAGCCAGACGTAGAACTGCCGGAGGTTTACAAACCTCCTAAGTTTGAGATATTTGACGGAACAGGTCACCCTAAAGTACATTTGAGGACATACTGTGACAAGCTCGTAGGAGTTGGGAAGGATGAAAGGATTTGCATGAAGTTGTTCATGAGAAGTCTCACTGGAGACGCCCTATGTTGGTATATCAATCAAAATCCCAAGAAGTGGGTTAATTGGGTAAGCATGGCATCAGATTTCATGGATCGATTCAGGTTCAATACAGAAAATGTGCCTGACGTCTTCTATATACAGAACCTCAAGAAGAAACCAACGGAGACTTTCTGCGAGTATGCTACTCGATGGAGGTCAGAAGCTGCAACGATTAGGCCGGCATTGGAAGAATAAAATATGAACAAATTCTTCGTCAGAGCCCAGGATCCACAATATTATGAGAGGTTAATGGTCATCGAGAATCACAAATTCTCCGACATCATCAAACTCGGGGAAAGGATTAAAGAAGGGATCAAGAGCGGAATGGTAACTAATTTTGAGGCATTGCAGGCTATGACCAAAGCATTACATTCGGGGGCATATCAAAGAAGAAAGAAATAGGGGAAATGATGGTAGCCTAAGGCCCGTAATCTCCACTCACATACCAAACACCTTCACCCGCATACCAACCTTCACCTCCTAGATATCCTCAAACCGCTACCACATATAACACCCAGCCATCCTATTGTCATTCACCTTCAGCTCGTCAAAACTATCAAAAACCCAGACCCAATTTCGATCGCACACAACACAGACAATACACCCCTATTGCTGAGCCCATCGAACAATAATATGAAAGACTAAAGGCTGCCGAAGATGTCACCCTTATTCCCGTTGTTTCCATGGAAAGCTCCTCCTAGTGGGTCAACCCAAACAAAACATATGCGTACCATTCCGGCATGAAAGGACATACCATTGATGAATGTCGCACTCTGAAAGACGAGATTCAGACACTGATTGATACCAAATTCATACAAGCAAAGGAAGTTGCGCCCAATGTTCGCAACAACCCTCTCCCGGACAATAGGGGTGAAGGAGTAAATATGATAGAAACTGATGAAGAATGGGATCCATAAGGGTCAATTAGGCTTATTCGGGAAGATGATGACCCTAAGAAACCTGAAGTCACACACACTCCTATTGTGGTACAGGTACAACCACCAGTCAAAGTTGAGGTAGCTGCATCAACTCCGTTCAAAATCGAAGTGACAACACCTGCAGCTACACCTGCTCCATTTGAAGTAGAAGTAACCACACCCTTCACTGTAATGGTAGAATCCACCTCGCCCTTTAAATATAATGTTTTACCTTGGGATTATGTTGCCGAAGCCAGGAGGAAAGGGAAAGAAAAAATGGAAGAGTCCGGTGCTGCACAAGGGATGATCAGAACTGGAAGAATCTATACACCTGAGAATTTGGGAGGAACAAGTAAGGATGTCGCTACCAAACACTGTCTCAATTCTTGCATGAGGCTAAGCCCTGCCTCTCTATTTGCATAAGGCTAATCATTGCCTTCCATTTGCATGAGACTAAACACTGTCTCAATTCTTGCATGAGGCTAAGCCTTGCCTCTCTATTTGCATAAGGCTAAGCATTGTCTTTCATTTGCATGAGACTAAGCATTGTCTCAATTCTTGCATGAGTCTAAGACCTGCCTCTCTATTTGTATAAGGTTAAGCATTGCCTTCTCTTTGCATGAGATTAAGCATTGTCTCAATTCTTACATGAGGCTAAGCACTGCCTCTCTATTTTCATAAGGCTAAGCATTGCCTTATGTTTGCATGAGACTAAGCACTGTCTCAATTCTTGTATGAGGCTAAGCCATGCCTCTCTATTTGCATAAGGCTAAGCATTGCCTTATCTTTGCATGAGACTAAGCACTGTCTCAATTCTTGCATGAGGCTAAGCCCTGCCTCTGTATTTGCATAAGGCTAAGCATTTCCTTACATTTGCATGAGACTAAGCACTTTCTCAAGTCTTGCATGAGGCTAAGACCTACCTCCCTATTTGCATAAGGCTAAGATCATCCTTCCCCGCACGAGACTAAGCATTGTTCCTCTTTGCGTAAACAAATGTTGCTCTATTTCAAACCTTGCATTATTATTTCGGGACCAAGCTCTACTCCCAACTCTACATAAGACTAAGATTTGTCTTGTCATTATCTCTGGCATCATTTCTTTGCATCTCATGGGCTGATATATAGCCAATTTGTCCAAAGGCGTCATAGTCCGAAGGCATCATCCTCATAGCCGGAAGACACCATTCCATGGCCTGAGGATCTCTCAATCTTGCACATCATTATTCAAAGGCATCATGGTTCGGAGGCACCATCTTCATAGCCCGAGAACATCATTTCATGGGTTGCGAATTCCTTATCGCACAATTTATGGCCCTGGACATCATGGTCTAAGGACTTCATCCTCACCGTCCAAAGACAATCTTCATGGTCTAAAGAGAATTTCCATCATGTTTAAATTTACAAAAATCTATATGCACATATAGTGTTTTGAGTTTGCAAGCGATCCGGAAGGTAACCGTTATCCTAACGGGAGCAATCTATGCTCCAGTTCTCACCCAATGCCCATATCCTCCAATTAATTAAAACGTAATCGATCATCATCCGTTACCCAGTCTCACTTACCCATAACCATTTTCAAATCCCAATTGATACCACTCGGAATATTCTGTCTACTCTTTCAATTCACCGTTGAATCCAGAACTACCCACACAGCATGATTCCTGTAAGACCGAGGATATGTAGGCAGCTCAGAAGCTAGAGTGCGGCCTATATCTTTCAAACCACCATATTCGGTCAAAATCGCTCATCATTTCTTTACCCGACAACTCTTTCATCCTTCCCAGGTAAAGAGGGCCAGCTGTTCATACCCAATTTTTCCCTCCTATATTTCAAATATACATATATACTTTCAAAAGAGTGCATATGCATCATCATTAGATTCATAAACACATACAAGTATTTTTCCTAATTTTTTCTATAATTTTAGAGATTTTTAAATCAATTTATTCCCATATTTTATTAGATAAATAATCATTAATTGCATCACAAATAATTTTATGATGATTTATCATCTAAATTCATCATTAATATCGATACCAGGTTTTAAATATTTTTGGTGCATTTATTATAATTACATTTGCACTTCTAAGATTAAAATTGCACATTTGCAATAATAGCCTATGCATGCTTATAATTACTTTATTTTTGCAAAAAAAAATATTTTTATATTTTTATAGTGTTAAATTATTTTTATTAAACATTTTTATGCACAAATAATATTTTTACTATTTTATTTATTATTTTTACGAATTATTTTATTAATTAAAAATGAGTATTTAACTAATAGCCCTAAATTCCTCTTATTTTCAGACCTAGGCTACCCAAACCAGCCCAAATAACCCCAGCCCAACTACTTTAATATCTAGCCCATTCCACCATAGCCCAAACCAAATGACCCCTTTAGTTATAACCCGGTCGGTACCCATTTAACCGACCCGCCCCACTCACATTTCAAATTCTGGTCGTTGATCTCCTAAGATCAACGGCCCCCGTTTAATCCCCCTCTTTAATTAATCAACCTCACCCCAAACCCTACCATTTCCTTATGGACGCGGCCTTTGAACGCTCTCATCTCTCACCCCATGAAACCTAAGCCGTCGTCACCCCTAACCTTCCCCAAATCAGACCCCAAATCGGAATCCTCCATGGATTCCCTTACCTTATTTGTCTGTCCTCGCCCCTGGATACTCGTTTATGACCTTATTTAGTTGCTTGACTAACATGGCAAGCAAATCTTTCCATAATCGAACCTAAACGGTTCAACTCTTTGATTTTTTGTGGTTGTTCCGTCAATATTCATCCCTGAATCTTTGAGGGTAACGAGTATGTTCATATCTCCTTCGATTCTTACTTACCCCAAATTAGGATTTTCAAACCCTTTCAATCGGACCTAAAAAAAGGTCTGATTTTCTGATTTCTAACACTATTATGTTTCTATCTCATGTGATTCTTACCTTATTTTCTGCATTTTCGTACTTTTCTTTACTGACTTCATACTTCCCTTTAAAAACTAGGGTTTAAATTTTTCCTTCCTGATTCTAGTGAATCTTTCATTATTGTGTTCGACTGCCTTATCTCTTTATATTTTCCCTAATTTTTACGTCAATATTCCGCTTAAAATTTGTCTGTGTTATTTTGTGTTTCCTTCAATAATTATTCAAATAGTCTGAATAATCTCTTTTACTTCTTTTGTGTATTTTCTTCGCTTAACTAGTTAGTTGCCTAACTTCTGTATTTCATTCTTTCATACCCTTGATTTGCATATGTTGTTGGCACTAAATCCATGACCCCTGATATGAATATGAGCATGTATATCCCTTACCCTGAATCCCTGAAATGAATGCCTTTGTGACTCTTGCTATTAGTGATGATTTGCCTTTTGTTATTATGTAAACATAGTCACTCAACCCTTATACCTCTCTGATATTTGTAATGATTGTCTCACCATGCTTAGATTGCTACTTTAAAACGAGCCTTTGGTATAAACTGAGTCCCCTTTGTTAGACTAAGGTAACAACACTAGCTACTACTTGACATGATTTTCCAAGTTGCATGCCTTAATATGATCCCTCTCCTTTCTATGATGTGGTCATGGTTATCTAAGTACTAACACTGTGTTATGCACTTAGTCGGATTTAACATGCTCTAACTTATTTGTAAACATGTTCTTTAGCTCTCTTTAGCATATTGTTGCTGCCTGCTGAGTATGAAACATGTTATGAGCTTTATTAAACCAGTTCTTGCTTGAGTTCTATGATGCACCTAAGTGTTTTGTTTGCTGACTCAACTTGACTCTGTTTGTTTAATCAATTCCCATTTTCTCAATTTTGGTCTCTCTTCTGTCACTCAAACTTTTTGAATCCTTCTTTTTAATCAATGATGCCTAAATTCTATCCTTTGGCCTTCCTAGTGTGAGCACTGCTCGGGGTTCATTAGAGACCTTTGTGAACTCTAGCATACTAGGACTTGGTCCTTAATCCTTTCTTGGAATTGTTTTGATTAACCACCCTAGTGTGAGCACTGCTCTGGGTTCTTTAAGCCCTTGAGAACTCTGACACACTAGGGCCTTGGTTATATATTCTCAAATCTTGTCTTGTATGTTGCACCCCCCTTTTCCCCAAGCGCTCCTTTCGAGGCCAGTTGAAAGGGTTTATGACATTGGTTGAGACAACTCGTTCCTTTTGGGAAAGGGGTTTTCATATTTTGAAGAGTCGCCACCTAACGATTTTAACGGTCCGTTAGGGCACCTAAGGGGTTCAATTACAACTACGTTACTAACCAGAGATTGGGTAAGGACTTGAAATTATCCTAAGGGGAAGGTGTTAGGCACCCC